>CATIWR010647430.1:0-17649 GCA_949677035.1 Omphalea diandra | reverse complement strand
GCTTGAAAACACCATTGAGATAGTGAAATACCCAATTGAGTGATTAGGGAGTGGACGTAGGGTCACTTTTGCCCGAACCACTATAAATTGTTTGTGTCTCTACCATTCTATCTTCTCCCCTTTATCTTTGTTTTAAAATTTATCCACTAATTCAACCCCCCCTTCTTGGTGCCTAAGGACAACAAGAAAGAAAAGGCTAATTTATACTTACAAGTGAGTATATGTTAAGCCTTAAAAGGGTAACAAATGATAATGCATATTAAGGTATAGATACTAGTTAAATGAGGGGCCAATGGATGCCTCATCATCTCTTTAAGATTGTTAAGCCTAGGATTTTACCCTAAAATATGATTTAGTAGGTTTTAGTATGTTTTGAAGTATTCACCCACTTAATGTATAAATATCAATTTCTATCCAAAATTCCATAAATTACCAAAGTGCGCTCAAATTTTACTATTGTGCTAATCAATTATAAACAAAACACCTTAATTAACATCATGTTATTATCATAAGTTTTTGCTTAATTAACTTAAAACATATTATTATCACATTCCTTATGGATTTTTCACCTTAGAACTTGAAATTATCCCCTAATTATTTAATTTATCAACTTTTAACATCTTAAAGCTCAAACTAGCTAACTGCATGGTATTAACAAACATATTCAAGTCCCCTAATTCCCCCCAAACTTAAATTGTCATATCCCCAATGATGCAATTATATGCAAAAGAAGAGAAAAGGGTAAGAAGAATGTCCCTTAATGGAGGTGAAAAGACACAAACTATAATAAAGACATAAACATAAAAAATAAAGACTATAAGCCTTTATGAGAATGGAAAAGTTTAACACAACCATAAAACACAAAGAACATAGCATAAAGCATTTTAAAAAAAAGTAGAAAGAATACAAATAACTAAATTAAAAACTATAAAGATGAAGAACATAAACCAAAAGAATTACAAAAGTACATATAAGATAAAGACACAAGGTAAAAGATAGCAAAGGATAGTGATCAAAAGTTCGATTGAGGCAATGATAAATGAGTCGGAGGGAACCCAACACAATCAAAATATGCATGAATCAAATCTTTAACATTTAAGATAAGACTATCCAAAGAGGCCATCCCCAATTATATCTCACCCTCAAATGTTTGTTGGCAATTATCCCTGACACATAATTCGATGAAGACATCATCCTTAACATTGACTCAAGGCAATGATAGAGGTCTCATAGGGAACCCAACACAGTCAAAATAAGCATGAATCAAACCCTTAACATTTGTGATTCGACTATCTAAGGAGGCCATCCCCAATTACATCTCACTGTCAAATGTTTGTTGGCAGTTATCCTTTGCATGTAATTGAGTGAAGACATCATCCCTAACATTGGTTCAAGGCATAAATAGTGGTCAGATAGAAGAGGTACATTTAAAGGCCCTTCACATATATTATTCTCTTCTTCTTTATTACTTTCATCACCTTCTTATTCCTTACCCCTTTGCACCAACTCATAGTTTTTGCCCTTCTTAACCACTAATACCATCCAAAGCATGTTGTCATAAGACACCATATTAGGCCCTTTCCTAATAGTGAAATTATGATAATTTAGATTATAAATTTTTAAATGACGTGTAATGATTATCTTAAAACCCCCCAACATATACTTTATTTGCCATATATCCCATATGGCATAAAATCCAATAACCATGTTAATGGGATGACTATCCCTCATACATTCAACCCTATTAACATTCCCATTAGCTTTCCCATAACTAGTGATCAAATATGATAAAAACCAATATGGGTTGGGTCACAAATTTTGGTATCTTACTCATCTTAGAATCATAGGCTTTCTTCTCCTATAGATTTCCAAGCTTCATTATTAACAAACCCAATTGAAAAATCTTTAACATCCTTATTTTTTAAACTAAAAAGTTTAGCAATGGTATCCAAATCAAACTAATATTCTTTATTACCTAACTGAAATATGATAGTGTCAAAAACATAACTACCTATATGGTATTTATGTTCAACATACAATGAGTTAAATAATTCGAATGTAAGCTCCCTATGTGAGTTGGTATAAATCTTTATAAATTTACTCCATCTAATGACCTTAACATATTCCATTACATCCTTTAGCAACCCAACTTTCTCTATAGCTACCTTATCCATGAATTTTGTTTGCATAAATGGACTTCAAGTGAGAGTAGCATGCCTTGCTTCTTGTTCTTTGAGTAGCAAATGTAGGTTTCCCTTTAAGAGGAGAAGGATTCGAGCTTTAGGGACCATGCTTCCTCTTTATAGTTGTCTTAACCCTTTTTGACATGTTTTAGCCTAAAATTAGAAAGATTAGAGGTGTGTAATATAGTTTTTAAGGCAAAATTATGGTGGAATGCTCAGTTTAGGAAGATGATGGAGGAGGCATATGAGGGTGTCTAGAGTTTTAAGCACAAAGTGGTTAAAAAAATGAGTGGAGAGGGTTAAATAGAGTTTAATTTAAATTGCACAGCCACGTTACATGGTCGTGCAAGGCTTTGATAAAAGAAGGCATAGGTATAGGTTGTGTGTATGTGTTTTATTTTGAGGACTATGTGGCTTAGGTATGCAAGGCTTATTCGTTATGCATGGCCATGCAGCATGACTATATACTACCTTTAACATGCTTTTCTTAGCATTTGACCATAAGTGTGGTAATAAATCTTACCTTTCATGGTCAAATATCAATTCTTTATAATTTTTTATATTAAATTTTAAATAAACAACATAGAAAATAATAAAAACACATAGAAAAAACATGTAAACACAATAAATAAATAAAAGGAAAAACATTATAATTAAGTACTGGTATGAAAGAAAATTTCCCCAAACTTGGCATGAATCTATGATATCCTAATCCTCTAGCTTGAAAACCTCCAAAAACAATCATAAACATAAAAAGTAAAGGTGTAACAAAAAGAACACTAAACACATAGTTAAATGAAAGGATAGAAAAATGTGGTGTTGCCCTAAGAACATGCTAATTGAAGGTCATTAGCCTGACTCTTAAGAGCTTAGCTTTAAGAGAAGGCATTTGGGAGTTAATGGGCCCTTTCTTTGGATATCACATCACTATCAAAATAAGGCTTCAATCGATACCCATGTACCTTAAAAATTTCATTCTTAGCATTGGCAATTCTAATAGCTTCATAAGGATGTATTTTTATATCGTGAATAGCCCAAACCACCACAATTTAAGCTTTTCTAGAAAAAGCCATAGTTAAAAGTTCAACAAAAGAACTTAGTAGCCTCCCTTAAATCTTTACGAAAGATATGTCGATCATATCATTTCTTCATTTTGTCTAGAAAAGCTTGATTACTTTCATTGGCTTAGAGATAGAGTTTATTGAGCAATTAGATTGCATAATGTGCCTTGTGCTTTAAGTCCATCAGTAGATGACAAACTTTCCTAAACATAAGATGATAAGGAGTGGTTCCTATAAAAGTTTTAAATTTTAATTTATATGCCTATAGTAGGTCAAGTAGCTTCATGAACCCATCCTTTCTAGATGAATTAATGGTTTTCTCAAGGATTTACTTGATAGCCATATTGGATACCTCTACTTGGCCATTAGGTTAAGGGTGATAAGGAGTGACTACCTTATGTGTAATGCTATAATGCTTTAATAAAGCTGTGAATTGATGATTGCAAAAGTGTGAAATGCCATTGATTATGATTTCTCTTGGAGCATTAAAAACATTGAAGATGTACCTTTTAAGGAACCAAATCACCACTTTTGTTTCATTAATAGAAGTTGCAGTTGCTTCCAACCATTTGGAGGCATAATCAACTGTTACCAAGAAGTATTGATTTCCAAAGGATTTAGGAAAGAGTCCTATGAAATCTATCCCCCAAGCATTAAAGAGTTCAATGTCAATCATAGAATTTAAGGGCATCTTATTGTGCTTTGAAATATTCCTTATTCTTTAGCACCTACCATAAGTCTTAAAAACATAAAGGTATCAGTGAAGAAAAAAGGCTAACAAAAACTACATTATAATACCTTGGTTGCCATCTTTAAGGAACTAAAGTGTCCACCACACTCCCTTGCATGGCAATGTTTTAAGATGCCCCTCATCTCCTCTTCCACCACATATCTTCTAATCATTCCTTCTATGCATTCCTAAAATTAAAAAAAAAAATCTTTCCAAAAATAAGATTTGACATTATGAACTTTTTCTTTTAAAGAAAATCAAAATTACAGAGGATAATTCCACTTACCAAATAATTAACAAAGTCAATGTATTAGGGTGTGTGGAGAGCTTTAAGTAGAAATAATTACTTATCCAAAAAAGATTCATTAATAGGGTTACTTACCTTTTCTTCTTCTTGAAAGTGCTTTAATTGGAAGTGATGTTCATCCACTAGGTTATCATATCCTTTATGTCTTTAATCTCCAAATCAAACTCTTATAGATAATTTCCAAATCAAACTCTTATAGCAAAAGTGTCCACCATATTCGTCTAGGCTTTGCATCCTTCTTAGCAAGTAAGTACCGAATCACCAAATGGTCAATGTAAACAGTTACTTTAGAGCCAAGCAAATAAGATCAAAATGTAATCGCCTCAATTTTTAAGGTTGCACTTGAACAAGTGGTATCTTGCTTGTGACTCTCCTTTTATCGATCATTGAAGGATCGAGAGGGCAAAGGTCATATATTAGTATAACCCTTCATTAATGATACTATGAGCACCTCGAGTTTCACTCAAACTAGTGAAATCTTGCTTACGACTCCTACCTTTTATCTATCATTAGAGGATCAAGAGGATGGGGCATACATTGATAAAAACCCCTAATCATGGCATGCGATATGGATCAATGGGTGACCCTCAAGGTCTCACATAAGATAGAAGACTCTTTTCCAAAGTTATGGTCATTAGGGGACCAAGGCAGGATAATACATTAGTACCATCCATGGGTGAAATATATAGTCACCACTCAACTTTGGTCAAGATAAGAATCTGGGAAAGGTAAAATCTAAATCTAAGCTAAGCCAATTAGAAGACCCATTTCATCTTCATCCCATTAGAGATTGGATTCAAAAATTGGGTACGACATGGAAAGGAAGTTAAACACCCCCAAAGCACCTAGATATTGGGATCCAACCTTTGAGCATCTTTTGTTCACCTTTAATATCTTAATCAAATTATTCATTAGTCTAAGTAACGCCCTTAAACATTCATCTAAGTACAATACACTTAAATAAATCAATTCATCAACTCAAAGTGGTAGGGGGGTCATGCATCATGATAAAAGGGATAAGCATGCATTGTCATCCATTCATTCATATTCAAACTTCAAAGAGGGAGAGTGTCATGCAACATGGCAAAAGGGTCTCATACATTCATCATTCACACATCATATCATCCATACTTAAGCATCAAATAGGGGTGGGGGGTCATGCATCATTATGTAGGAAAAATATGCATTCATCCACCATTCATGATCACATAAGGTGATCATTAAGACCAACTTATGGTCTTCCTTAAACATGACACCTCAACCCAAAAGAAGAGCAAATTAATACATGAAATAAGTATAAACAAATCAAATGAACTCAAAACATAAGAAATTAATGCAGCATATATTGCCATCTCTCCCATGCAAAAAGTGGTTAGATATGCATCTAAGTCCATAATATCACATTTCTACATAACCATCTGATAAGAAAATAGAATAGAAATCCATAAATCATGAATATGAAAAGAAGAGAACATGCAATACAAGGCATTTGGAGGATGCAGAATAGCCTAAGGCAAAAACTCACCATAATAAGGATCTGAGGATTGATAAATCCTCACCCTATGTAGCTTTAAAAAAGCATGGCACCCGAAGCACTACTAATCCTAAAGGAGGGTTAGAATATAAATCAAAAAGGAAATCACATAACCAAAATACTATTCATAAATTTCTTAACCTAAATAAAACCATGAAAAAAAAAAACTCTCAGGGTCATTAGAATCCCAAGTTCCTTACTTAGTCACTGCCCTAAACTAATTAACAAAAAAATTAAAATCATCATTGGATCCACATTGGAGAGCATAAACATTAAGATAGCAAGAACCATGAAAACCCTTGCAAAACCTACCAAAACTCCATTTTTAAAGTAAACAAGGGTCCTTGGCTATTTAGCCTTACCCTATTTTACTATTGGAGTGATAAAGAAACACAAAAGAATACCTTGGATAATAGAAATTTAGATGACCAAAAAAGAGGTTTCATAAAAATATGCTTAAGTAACAGGGTTGTATAGCCCATTATTGAGGCTATACAGCCCAAAATTATGGGTTGTACAGCCTATATAAATGATGTACAACCACAAATCTTAGGTTTTTAAAAATAGAAAGAAGATAAAAAAAAAAAAGGGAAGAAAAAGAAGAAGAAGAAGAAGAAGAAGGATAATAGGGGTCTTGGATGCTTTTGTATGTTTCAACACACTTAAAAGCTCACAAGGTGTTCCATATCCTCTAAAATGCTTAAGGAGTGATCAAAAGGTGAAGAGAATGTCCTAGTACTACCTAGGAATGAGTTGAGGTTTTAGGGTTATATGTGTTAAGTGTGAGTTAAAAAGTAATTTTGGCATAATAACCTTAGAATTTCCAAGCCTCTTCTTCCTCTTAAAATAAGGGGGTATTTATAGGTGTTGGGGTAAGTGCATAGGGCTAAAAATTATCCCATTTACACATTGACATGTCCAATCACGAAGAGGGAGATGAATCTCTTAGATTTAGGGTTTGATTACGAGTTGTACAATAAAGAATGGGTTATACATCCCTCTGCCAGGGTTGTGCAGCCTTAATGTTTATGGGGGGATAATTTCCAGAAGGTTTTCAAGTTTATGATTTTAGGATGGATTGTATAACCTTGTGTGTGGCTATACAACCCTAGTTTATGGTTTGTACAATCCTATTTGATGGATTATACAAATTATCAAGGCTAACAGACTGCCTTAGGTTTAGTCTTGGGTTTGGTTTTAGGCTTTTCTAAGGTATCCTAAGGATTTTAATCTCTTTCTTTGGCGAATCCCTTTGCTTTTTGGGGAATCAGTTTAGTGATTTTCATCATCAGGCTTTGCATTCTGAGGCCTAAAATCCAGTGCTAATAGTTTATCCTCTACTTTGTAAGCTTGGAAAACATCATTTATGAAATGGTTGTTGGACAAGATATAACAAAGTATTAGTTATCAATTGAAACAACAAATAAAGGATATGAAAGGATACAATTTTCTTAGTTGCTTCTTAAATAAGTGCTAAGCTTCTTAGCAACCCTCTAATAAGTACCTAGGTTAAATTTTGCCTTCGAACAACCCTGTAGAATGTATTAGAATTGATCTCCTTAGCATCCCTCTAGCAAGTACTAAGGTTGAATTCTATCTTTTAGCAGTCGTCTAGCAAGTACTGGGTGTTTTGACAGTTCTTCAATGTCTTTTCAATAGGTACTAAAATGGTTTTGGCAATTCTCTAGTAAGTACTAGTTGTTTCCATATTAGATAATTGGCCTTTTTATAGTATCTGATGCTTTTGCACTTTTCGGTGGGTGTTTTACTCTTTTTGGCTAATAGTTTTGCCTCAAAGATGCCCCCTGGTTGACTCTTATGTCATTTAAGCTTTTTTTACTTTTAAATTGAATGCTTATGCTTATAGCCTTTTTAGTTGTCTTGGGGGTCCGTTCTTTTCCTAAAGGAATGGGCCCGGGTCCAAATGTTGTAGGAAGTGCTTCTTTGGGTTTTACCATTTCTATGAGAAATTAGTTCTTTTTTCAAAATAGTAATGAGGCCTCAAAGAGGCATCGTTGTCATTGAAGGGTATTTAGGTAAATTTGTTGTTTTGGGCTCATTGGGAAGTTAGAGGTGTTTTAGTAATTTTGATGCTTTGGGGATCTTTGGGAAGCCACGGGTATTTTGGTAATTTTGGGTTAGATGGGTTGAGAAGAGTTGGATTAGGTGGGTTAGGAGGAGTTGAGTTGCCAAGGCCCATCTTGATCGATTCAGTCCATCAGGGCTATAAAGCATGCCTTAGGATATACAACCCTACCTAGATTGTACAACCAAGGACCACTACATAAGCCCCTATAAAGCAACTAGTCTTATTTGTTCCTCTTCTCTCCCTTCCTTTTTTCTCTCAAAGCTTCAAACTCAATTCTTAAGCTCTGTTAGCCTTTCAGGCAATTGCTATGGTCGGTTTTCATGCTGATGAGATGTTTGACATCCAAAAGGAGTTTTTCAATGAGGACATCCCTACCCTAGATGCCCAAGAGCAACTATTATGCCAATGGGGATTCAATCAGGTGAGCCCATTGAAGGGCACGACCGCAATGATGATTCTGCCCAGCTTTCCTTTAGTAAAAAATGACATACCGATGGTCCACAACCTGTACCATCATCTCACATGGGTCACCTCAGGAGCAATAGGCATTTTATTCCTTTTAATTTTATTTTATATTCTATACACCTTATCCCTTGTAGATTTTAGGCACTGTCCTAGAATTTACTTTTAACCTTAGCCTTTATTCTATAACCTGCATAAAAAAAACAAAATTAATTTATAAAATGATTCATAGGTAATTAAGGTATATACTCGAGTAAATAATTAATTATTTCTATGAATTCGCTAGTCTGGCAGAATTTTATCTCTAAAAGTTGGATTTATTTTAAGAAAATTAACTTTGTATTTTCCCTCAAAACTCGCAAATGAACTCTAGTAGCAAAGATTTATCACCCTCTCATTTTCGGACTTCAATTGTATATTTGGTCATTCATTGACGCTCTTGTTTTGCAAGATATCATCGCCTTTTAGAAGGGAGGTGGCACTATAAATGCTACCGGAGAGTGGAGTCGTACTCTACACCCTCAGGTCCTAGCACATCTAGAGGAGACTGGGATCTAGACCTTTCTATAAATGCCACCAAAAGAGGCACTGAGGATTGACTCATCGATGATGCATGCATAATTAGAGTGATGGATGGATATGACTCACACCTTCCATTTGCCATTGGTTAGTAAGGTCATGATCACTCTCGAAGACTTCACTTTCTTGATTAGGTTGCGTTTTATGAGTATTCCTTTGCCTATAACTTTGGAATGCATGATCCAGTATTCCAAAAGGACTATTTGTTTAGAGTCCTCGACTGTGTTCCCCAACTCAAAGGCAGTAGAACTATGCTGAGGTTGAGCATTCAGGTTGGGCACCTAGGGTCATTGGCGATAATCCAACTAAGGTGGTCAATCAGCATGTGTGCCTCTTTCTGTTATACACCTGGTATGGTGCCATCTTTTTTAGTGCTTCTGGTGTCGCTAAGCTCTGCTTAGTGTACGTGCAAGAGGATCTGGGCTTGTTGCAACATTTTAACTAGGGATCCAAAACATTGGCATACCTTTATTATTACTTTAATCGATGCTCCTGAGGCAAGGGATACATGTATGGTGCTTGGAGGGTGTCATAAGTATTTCTCAACTCTTTTTTCATGCTTCAATCATGTTTTACTTTTTTTTTTTTTTTTTGAAATTTATGTCATTTTTATTTAACAAGCATGGGGTGTTAAGTTTGGCCTGCTATAAGAGCTAAACCCTACAGATGATGGAGAAGGTGGCTAACCTCATTTTGTGCAGTGCAACATAGTGTCTTACAAGGAGTCCTCTATTGTCACTAGGCGCGCTCATGTGAACACAATTACACTAAACCAGGTACTCTTACTGAGCAAATACAATTACATAAGTCATAATCATTTATCTTTACCATATGTTCCTATAATTACGATGCATTTTCTTTTTATTTTTTCCTTATAACTATACCTCGAATAGAGTGATCCTATGCAAACATGGCCATTAAAGGTGGTAAACGCTGAGGTTATTCCTGCGATTGTCATATGATGATAGGCCCATCCCTTTAGGAATGGTACCGTGGAGAGCACATTTTTTACTAGTATGAGGGCTGGATGAGTGACTTAACCCATAACATGCATCTGTGAGCTTGTTCTAGTCAAGGGATCTTGAGGGTGCAGAGCTTGCGATAGCACTATGCAACATGCCTAAGGAGCAACTATCTTCTGCCAGTACTCCCTATTGGTCTTATATGGTAGGGGTCTTCATAGGGAGCCTTCCTTTATCAGAGGTGGCTATTAGGGCATTTCCTCATTATGTGCCTGATGAAGGGGTCATTTTGCAGCATACGAGTCGAGGTACTACTGCTCAGATGGCATGAAGACCTGACAATATTGTTGCCTGAGATCGCAAATGAGCTCGTGGATCTTTGTTAGGTAGTATGGAACCCATAGTGGTGGTTGACTTAACTTCTATGCTAGACAGTTTGGTGGAGTTTTGCATAACTTCATTGACTAGATCCATGATGTTGCTTCAGATCACCCAATCTATCTATACATTTGAGTCATGTAAGTACTCCTTAAGCTCTTTTATCTTAATTTAACAACAAACTATATTTCTAAGAATGTTTTTCTTCACCTTCTTGCAAATTCTTTATGTCTAGGTTGAGGCTATGGTCAACCCAATCGCTACCCTGAAAAGGGTTGTGACACAATAGACGTGTTCTTTATAGGTTAGTATAAAAGCAATGCTTGTATACATGTTTATGACTTGCATTTAATGTATTCAACATCCTATTCATCCTAACCCTCGTGTTTCTTATAGGAAATGATCAAGTGTCTGAACTGTGACACTAGAGAGAAGGATCAATGTCTGACGAAGGTAGAGGTAGAGATTAAGACATTAGCCTAGGCAACCGCAGAGCATGAGTGCCTGATAATGTACGGTGAGGTAACTGAGCTATGGAGATGCCCACCCTTTAGCTTTCATGACATTTTTTTCTCTTTTTCATTATAGCATAGTACATTTAGTTGATATTTGCCACATTTGTATAATTCATTGGGTGATTTGCAAACCCTCATATTTGGATTTGACTTAAGATTTTCTATGGTAAGCTGAGGCGACATTGTCTCCACTCTTTGGTCAAACTCTGATATTTTGACTTATGATAATAAAAACACGATTATTTTCCTCTAGTTGTGCATTTCTAAACATGTGTTACTACTCTTTTTATATATGTGCCTTATGGACCATGTTCCAATTATGCAAATAAGAGGTTGCTTGACTTGTCTCAATAAGTGAAGGTTAAATGACCCATGCTAAGGTTTGTACAACCTAGCTGGAAGGTTGTAGAGATGCAACCAAAAAGGTTGTAAAGCCTTGTAGGCCTGATTCTGCA
This sequence comes from Omphalea diandra, assembly GCA_949677035.1. Classification (NCBI taxonomy): domain Eukaryota; kingdom Viridiplantae; phylum Streptophyta; class Magnoliopsida; order Malpighiales; family Euphorbiaceae; genus Omphalea; species Omphalea diandra. The sequence goes on along the minus strand of CATIWR010647430.1, from coordinate 6,394 downwards.
CTATGAAATCCCACTTAAAACTTGCACTTTTCATTTGTTACTTCTAGTCCCTAAACCATGTTGAGAACCTTTTTGAGGTTCCTCGACCCCAGATCTAGCTCTATGTACCATGGACAGGTTTTTTTACACTTTGTTACCTTTCTTTTGTCTATCTTAACACTCACTTTTTGTAGGCTACTTGCGATTTATGGGATTCTACTACTCAGTTTCATTTTGAGGACACAGAGATCTGCCCTTTGTTAGAAGAGTTTGGCACCATTCTCAACTATCATGTTATAGTTGTAGACCGGATAGTACTACCTCAGCTAGATTACCCACATGTTTAAAAGATGGTAGAGCTATTTGATAGGCAGCATGAAGAGGTACCCTAGTATACGTTGACGAGGATAAAATCCTCACCACTCCTTTCATCACTCTTTTCCCCTCTAAAGGCCACATTGGAGTGGCTCAAACTCATATTGTAGCAACATTTTGATAGGCGAGTACTTATTATAGAGGGACGATGGGGAGATTGATATGTAGATTTTGCCACTCTTAGAAGGAGTTGAGTTGGAGAGGACCCCTATATAGGCAATCTTAGGCGGGATCATTATGAGGCTAGATATAGTGGCTCTTAGTACTAGTGATTCTTTTACGAGGAGCTAGTTGTTACTACAAGTAAGCCTTTCTTATAGTAATTTTTTTTAAATGTATTTCTTCTTTCTTCTTTCTTTTCATTCTTTTTTTTTTGTTGCCCTAACTTTTGTCTGGACTACCCTATTTAGTGGATTAACTATCTTATTTTATAGCTTATTCATCTTAAAATCCATGCATTACCATTGACTTTGACATAAAAATATACCTAATGTCTAAAAATGGATGTTTTATAGGTGAAAAGTGAAGAAGAGCGAAAGAGGAGTTGAAAGCTCAAATGTATGATTGTGTAATCTAGGCACACAATCGTGTGTCTCAATAAGACCATGAGGTAATAGCTAAAGGAGATGCATGATCGTGCGCCTTGGCAGATCAAGAGCACTAAGTGCCTTATCAAGGATGCATGGTCATGCTTTGATGCGCACACGATCATGTACGCCTTCTTAAAGCCAAAAACATGATTCTTCATAAGGTTTTTTCTTTTCCTTTTAAAGGGAGGATATTTCCTTTCTTATATGGGACAACTAAGACACCTTTTTTAAGGAGGAAAATAAGCCAGAATTAGGGCATAAGAGGATAGCCAAGGGAGGAGTTTCATCATGGAAGAAAAGTGACATTAAATTCTAGGGATAGAAGGTGCAAGAAATCAAGTAATCAATAAGAAGTTCATTGCTATTCTTTGAGCTAGATTATTTGTTTTCTTTTCTTCTCCTTAGTTTATTATAAACTAAATGTTTCATTGGTTAGGGTTGTAAATGGATCTTGTATGACTTTCATTGGGTTTTCTTAATCTAAATCTATTTAGTTTCTTGCATTTATTATTCTAACAATTGTTAAATATGTATTGTTTGACTAATTGGCCATTGATTAACTTAGTTTTGTGAATCGACAATCAATAGGTGCTTTTGATGAAAGGGAGCTTTCAATAATTCCCTTGCTTTGTATTTTAGTTGAGAAACCTTAACAAATCATTATTATCTCTAGAGTATAAGATTTAGAGGCAATTGTATGATATTTGGCTTTTGAGTTAAGGAGCCTTTAGCTAATATGTTCTTACACGTCAATTTATACTCAAGAGGGATTAATTAACCACCTCAATGACTTGATAGTAGTACATGTTACATGAACCAACTAGATAAGGATTAAGGGACCCATAAAAGGTTATCAAGCGAAGTTGAACCCCTAGCTATTATTGTTCATTATTTAACTCCCATCTTTATTAGCAATTTAATTTGCTTTATTTTCAATTAAACTTAACTATCATTATTGATTTTCTAGATAATATAAGATAAAGATACCTTGTACTTAAACTCAATCCTAGTGGGAATGATATCTATACTTAAAAAGTACACTTTATTACCTCTGACCTATGCACTTGCAGCTTAGGGATTTTTATATAGCATGTGTACATCATCATTTCCTTACGCGTTTTCAGTCCAGTGGGCTGCTCAATTTTTCTTATGCATCCTTTTCAGGCTTTTAACCTAATGAGCATATTTTATTTTATCTTTCATTCTCTTTTTCTTTTTAGCTTTTTTAGATATGGTTGTAAAAGAGATTAGGATTATTGGTTGCCTAGCTATGGATATAAGGCTTTACTACTCATAAGATCATTCAAACCGTCATTTGACAAGACTAACCACTACCATGGCTGAATGGATGGAGTGGATGTCCCATATTACTGCCATTGACATCTGTTGGAGTAGTTCATGATGATATCTGCTGCACGTTACCCTGAGGACTTGTGGGGATAATGTCATCCTTCCCGCCCTGGTGCATTACTAGTTCAATGCTACTTAGTTTGAGGTATAGTTCCTCCCTTCATTTGTAGATGGTCATTTATCCCAACAGTTTTTTGATAGAATTGAGGCTACATGGACCAACCACCACATCTATGACTTTTACACTAATCGTGACTCTTAACTTGATGATAACGTGGGCTACCTGGCACGGTTACGTGACCTTTAGAACTATAGGCTTCATATCGATAAATAGTATACTATGATCTTCCACAAAAATGATTGTGCTATATTTACTTCCCATTCAAAAGCATGTATGACCAATTCACTTTAATTATGCAAATCTACCCCCTTTTAATATTATGCTTAAAATAAATCATTTACATTTTGCACATTACACATTAATTAAGTACATAACTTCTACTTTAACGTTGGAACATTAAAACATCTAAGTGTCTTGCTCAATGTCTCTATCTCACTAGCCCATCTCTAGTTCATCCTTGCCTTCCCCATCGCCACCCAGCTATTTTGTCATTGGTCCCATAGTGGTTGATCGCACTCTCTTAACTTTTGTTTGCATTTCCTATATTCATTTTTTATGCTCTAAATTTTGCCTAAGCCACCCTTTCAGGTTTTCGACTTAGTGAGCTCTTTCTTCTTCTTCTTTTTTTCTTTTGCTTCATTATTTATTTATGCCCTAATTTTTGCCTAAGCTACCCTTTCAATTTTTTAACTTAGCGAGCTATTTTACTTTGCTCATACCTTACATAAAATATTTCTTCAACTGGACTAAATTCACCAGCTTAGTAAATTCATTCACATCCATATCTGATAATTTCACTATGCCACTTAAGTATATCTCTTTGACCACATAGAGACCTTCCCAAATTGGCTTTAACTTTCCTTGAGAATCTCAAGTTTGCAGTCAGACTGCCTTCAGCACTAGATCACTGACCTTTATGATGCTTGGTTTGATTTTCTTATTGAATGAGTGGGCCACCGCCTAATACAATTGAACATGTTACAAGGCCTTCAATGAATCTTGCAATATGTTTTGCTTTTAGCTTACCGAAGGCTTTAGCCTCTACCCACTTTGAGAAATAGTCCACTGCTATTACAATATATTAATGGCCCTTTGTAGATACTGTTTGATTTCTTTAATTACATCAATGCTCCATGTTGCAAAGGGCCAAGGTAAGGTCAAATTCTATAACTCAATCGATGGCAGGTGACTAAGATCACCATTAACTTGACATTCGTGACAACTCTAAATCTTTCAAATACAATCATGTTCCATGGTTGTCTAGTAGTATCTAAGTCTTAGAATCTTCCTTGCCAACACTTTACCATTCATATATGGACTACAAACTCTATCATGCATCTCCTTCATGACTTTGTTAGCATCTTCCTCCACCACACATTGCAAATAAACTCTGTCGAGCATTCACTTATACATTACCCTATCATAAACCATAAACTGCAAAGATAACGTTTAGATCACATCTTTATCCATCTTTTCAGCCTGTTCAAAGTACTCACCACTTTCTAAATACCTTTGTATATCAAAATACCAAGGACAATTCTCCATTGATACTTATATCACCCTTTTTCTCATGTAATATGAGACCCTTGATCAAAGTGTGATCAATTGTTTCATAGGCATTACCTCCAGCTTATCCCAAATAGAGACAAAAGTTGCTTTAAGTGTCAGGCATTGTAATCTCTCTCCTTAACAGATAATGGAATATGACTCTAAAAATTTTGTACCAACCTCTTTATATACTCTAAGTATAAACCCAAGCGTTCTTCATTCAATTCCCACTCTTTTATTACCTATGAAATGACCAGTAGTGAGCCCTCAAACACCTATACTATCTTAACTCCTATTTATTTTAAGAGTTCGAGTCCTAGTGCATATGCTTCATATTCAGCCTCATTGTTTGTCACCTTATAATCAACCGTCTTGGCCACAAGGAAGAGCTCTCTTTTTGGCGAGATCATAACCATATTTATACCTATCCCCCTTCTTATTTACATCTCTATTGAAGTAAACCCTCCATCCTTAGGGGCTCAATTGCTTCTAACCCTTTGTCTGAGAACTGGGGAAGTTTGGGTCCTCCTTCTTCGATAGGTTACTATGCTAAGTATTCTAATATTGCTCAGCTCTTGATCACCTTTTTAACTACATTTTTAATATCAAATTCAGCCAACCAAATCAACCACTTTACTAATCTCGCAATCAGGGAAGAAGCCTCATACAACTACTTAACTAGTCAAGCTTCAAAACCATTTCCATAAAAATATAATTGAAAATTGTGCCTTAGTTTCTTTGTCACCCAAACTAATGTCAAATAGGTCTTTGTCACCCAAACTAATGTCAGACAGGTCTTCTCCACCTGATTATACTTCTCTTCATAAGATAACAACTTCTTACCAAGATCGCACACTATGTATTCATTTCATGTCCCATTCTCTTGAGCAAGCATTGTGCAGACAAAACTATCTTTCATTCTCAAATTAGAGTTAATGGCTTTCCAAGCTTTAGTAGCTTCAATAATGAGGGATAATTAAATACTCTTTTATTCTCTCAAAAGCCTTTTGACACTATTCATTCCACTCAATAGTTGATCCTTCCTTAACAGCTTGAAGATTGGCTCACAAATGAGAGTTAGTCTTCCAATAAATCGGTTAATGTACTACAAGCAACCTATGAAACCTTGAATCTTTTTATGTCTTAGGTGTAGGCACTTTTTGAATAGCCTTTACCTTATCCGGATCAACTTCAATTCCTTTTTCACTAACTATACGTCCTAATAGTTTATTAGAGTTTGTCTCAAACACACATTTCTTTAGATTCAATTGCAAGTTGTACTTATCAACCATCTTTAGAAAATTTTATAAAGTTTCAAAATGCCCTTCCCTAGTTTTTTTTATTTCACCATCATGTCATCCATGTATACCTCTATCTCTGTATGGATCAAGTCATGCAATAGGGTAGTTGTTATTTATTATTATGTTGCTCTCGCATTCTTTAGCCCAAATAGCATCACCTTATTGCAATACATCCCCCACTTATGATAAAAGTTATCTTTACCTTATATGTAATAGCCATGAGAACCCATCCATGAAAGAATACATGACATAAGTCACAATACTATTGACTAACGTGTTTATATGTGGTAAAGGAAAATTGTCCTTTGGACATGCCTTGTTCAGATCTCATAATCAATATACATCCTCACTCTTCTATCCTTTTTCAGTACTAGTACTATGTTGCCTAACCATTCAAAGTAGTCCACTACCTCTAATAACTTGGCATTTAGTTGCTTTCCTACTTTTTCCTTGAATAACTATGCCTAATCAAGTTGTATCCTTTCAAGCTTCTGCTTTACTAGTTTCATATGTGGATAAGACAAAATTCTATGTTTCACAATTTACCCATCAACCCCTAGCATCTCATCGTACGTCTAAGCCAAAACCCTCTAATATTTCTTGAGTAGTTGTTTAAACTTTCTTCACTCCTTTAGTGAGACAACACTGGTGATGAGCAAGATTTTTGGATTTTTCAAAATACCAAGATTAAATGCAGCGGTATCCATAGAATTAATGTTAAATATGCTCATGAAAAGATTCATGCTATGCACATTAACATCAAGGAACACATCACATAAGAAAGCAAACTCATCACAAATCAATAGGTGTTGTCTATTTTCAACAAGCATTGTGGACCTGACAACAGGCATTGAAATGTCACAACAAGCATTGGAGAAACACTTCATATTAAACATAGCCTTTTGGACTTCTCAACAGGCATTACCATATTCCCCTTGGGCATTGGATAATTACTCTAACATGGCTATGCATATGAAATCTCGCAATGGTTATGCACCAAAATGTCCAAACTCTATGCTTCAGTATCTGAAAAATAATTGTTTGGTGAGTTGCGACTCAGTGAATAAAAGCAACAATCAAATTCTCATAGCATAATCCATAATCAAATATCATCAAGATACATTGCAAGT
>CATIWR010647254.1:0-69438 GCA_949677035.1 Omphalea diandra | reverse complement strand
GTTGTAAGGTTTTGTGTTAGCCTGTAAAAACACTTTTAGAAAGGTTTAAGTGTAAGCCTATTGAAACACTTGAGTGAGGTTTTGTGTTAGCCTAGAAAACACTTTGTTGTAAGGTTGTGTGTTAGCCATCAAAACACAAATTGTATAAGTTGGGTGTGAGCTTCAAAACACCATTGGTATAGTGAAATACCCAATTGAGTGATTGGGGAGTGGACGTAAGGTCAATTTTGCCCGAACCACTATAAATTCTTTGTGTCTTTATTGTTCTATCTTCTTCCCTTTATCTTTGTTTTTAAAATTTTTATCCACCAATTCAACCCCCCTTCTTGGTGCCTAAGGACAACACATTGATATTACACTAGACCTACTATCCTCGCTTCATATGGAAGATGAATTAAGAAATGTTCCATATAAGTAAAAAAGCATAGGAGAAATATGCATTCAAGCTTACTCAAAATAATTGAAACTCTTGTTCTAAGCGTCTCATATCCACATATAACAATTGAAGTTAAATCCTTGAAGAAAAGCCCCAACTCTGTAAGTGTTTGCCATATATGTGCTAGGAGCAGTTCCTGAAATATTATTGATATCAAACACTTCATGAGCATATGACAATCACGTCTTTTCATTCCAAACAACTTAAGTCTTTACATGTCCATGTATATGCCCATATTTGAGACATAGCCATCAGGAAATCGCAATCTTTAACCCATTCACATAATTTTGTTAGTTTGTCAGGAGTGTAACAGGCTTTAGGATATTTTTTTAGTTCTAGGACCATGATCTAATTTCGTTCTTTGACAAAATGTTTTAAGTCTTGCCTCAATTTGGCATTACCTTTCATTTTTTTTTGTGCACATTCATCACTGTATTGAATAAATTATCAAAAATATATTTCTCAATGTGCATCACATCCAAATTATGTTTAATCAGGTTGGTTTTCCAATATGGAAAATCCTAGAATATGTTTCATTTCCTCTAGCTAGTTACTTTTGAAATGGGTCCATTCGCTGTACATCTTTCCAAATTGGTTACCTTTTGCAATCCCCATTTCTTTATCTCTGATCTCATATGTAGATCAGATTTGTGGTGCAATGTTAGTCACAATTCTATTATTAAGGAAGGCTATTTTATTTCCTCTAAAATGGATGTTTTATGTGTAAAAATTTACATTGTTTATCAAACCATTATGTCTTCCCCCCTCTGGCAGAGTAAAAGCATCTGATTTGTCTATGCAATAAGGACATGCTACCTTCCCCACTATACTCCACCCTGACAAAATAGAACATGCAGGAAAATCACTAATTGTCCACATCAATACAACACATACTAGAAAATTTTGCTTTTTTGACACATTATTTGTTTGGACTGTAACTTCCCATAATTTCTTCAACTCTATATTCAACGATTGCAAGAATACAACCAACTTCTCCTTTGGATTTTTGGGTCCCAAAACTATAATAGTTAAAGATATATATTTTTCATTCATAAACATCCATGGTGGTAAATTGTATGGAGTGACTATTACTAGCCAAAAAGAATATTATTGTCCTAATTGATCAAATGATTGAAACTCATCTGTGTTAAGCCTAAGTCTTACATTCTTACATTCAGTGGTGTTGGACTAGGGTAGTTAACCCAAGTCTTGGACCTCTTTTGATCTTGACAAAGGAGATTGATCATGTCTAATATTTCAAATTAGTGTTATTTTGCAACCTTTAGGTTTTATCTAAAGTTGGAAGTTGGATGAAGCTCGAAATTCCTCAAGAATGAAAAATGACTTTTAAATCACGACCGCTACTTTGTATTCACGACTGCGATATGTCAAGAAGCATTGCTAGAAAGCAGACAAGCAAAATCACGAAGCCATTCTTGGCCGCGATTCATCCAAATGACAGAGTTCAAAATTAACAGACAAAATCGCAATGTATGTCACACCCTAGTCACGACTGTGAATTTTGAAGTGACTCAAAAGGGAAGCAAGTCCATAGTCACAACATGACACGTGTTCTAGCAGACCGTTGGAAGTCAAATTTCATGAAGGCATCTTATTGGTAGCGACCGCGAATAGTGAAGAAGAAGATAACCATTTTTTGGTAGACGAATTCGCATCCTATGTCACGTCCTACAAGAAAACTCACAACCAATACTTCTGAAAGTAGGTAAAAGAGCAACGACCATATTTTTCTAGTGAACTAATCAAAAGCTACCACGTGGACTAGCCGTTAGACACAAACGGGATTTTCCTTTAGAAATTTGGATTTCGCGACCACTAATGAGTAGTAGCGATCGCGAATTGAGACTGCCAATCATTTAATGCATAATCTGTCAAGCACATCTCAAAGATTTGATGAGCTATGATCTGCAACGTCTTTTTGGTGAAGTTTGGGTATAAATACTCCACCAAACAACCATGAATAAGGTTGCTAAGAAATTTATTACAAGTAATTAAAGCTCTCAATCTTTGTTACTCATTTTCTGTAATTTTCTTTATGAAATTGTAAGTGTTGGTGTGAGCATTAAACACCAAGTTGTAAGGTTGTAGTGTTAGCCTGTAAAAGCACTTCAAGAAAGGTTTAAGTGTGAGCATAGTGAAACACTTGAGTGAGGTTGTGTGTTAGCCTAAAAACACATTGTTGTAAGGTTGTGTGTGAGCCATCAAAACACAAGTTGTACAAGTTGAGTGTGAGCTTGAAAACACCTTGAGATAGTGAAATACCCAATTGGTTAATTGGGGAGTGGATGCAGTGTCAATTATACCTGAACCACTATAAATCGGTTGTCTCCATTCTACTCTTTCTTCTTCCCATTTTCTTTGTTGTTGAAATTTTTATACACCAATTCAACCCCTCTTCTTAGTGCCTAGGGACAACACAACAACCATTCAAGAATAATACATTACACAAAGAGCATTCTAAAAGATCCAATTTTCACTTCAGGGAGCTTCCATCAAGCATTCCCAACTCTCTCTTAATGAAGTTCATCCTTTTCTTCATTGAGAGATTTAGTGAAAATATTCACAAGTTGATGATTAGTGTTTATAAATTCCAACATTACATCACCATTTTGGACATGATCTCTGATAAAATGATGTCTAATAACTATATGTTTACTCCTTGAGTATTGGATAGGATTCTTTGAAAAATTTATTACACTAGTGTTGTCACAATTGATGGGAATGTGATCAACAACTTTGCCATACTCCTTTAATTATTGTTTCATCCAAAGAACTTGGGTGCAACAACAACTCACAACTATATATTTTGCTTTGATGGTGGATAAGGCAACCGAAACTTGCATCTTACTATATCAAGACTCTAAGCATTCTTTTATGAATTGGCAAGTTCCAGAACTGCTCATTCTATCTAGAAGACTACTGCCATAATCCGCATCCAAATAACTTATAAGTCTAAATGATGAATCTCTAAGATACCATAACCCTAAGTGCAATATGCCATGTACGTATTTGAAAATCCTTTTAACAGTATTAAAATGCAATTCATTAAGGCAAGATTGAAATCTAGTACACATGCATACACTGAACATGATATCAATCTAGAAGCAGTAAGATAAAGTAGAGAACCAATCATACCTTGATATCTATTCTCATCAATAGACTTGCCCGATTCATCCTTGTCTAGTTTAATGATAGCACTCATTAGTGTCTTTACTACTTTGCATCCTTCCATGCCAAATTTCTTAAGTATAACTTATGTACTTGGCTTGGTTGATGAAAATCCCTTTTTTGATTTGCTTGATTTATAGACCAAGGAAGAATTTGAGCTCTCCTATCACGCTCATTTCAAATTTCCTAATCATACACTTAGCAAAATCCTTATAAAGAGATTCATTAGTAGCACCAAAAATGATATCTTCAACATATATTTGCATAATTAATGTATCATGATTGTGCCTTTTTACAAACAAGGTTGTATCAACCTTCTTCTTTTCAAAATCATTTTATAAAAGAAATGAACTAAGCCTTTCATACTAAGTTCTTGGAGTTTGTTTCAAACCATATAAGGCTTTTTTCAATTAAAAAACATGATTTGGAAAGATATGAGATTCAAAACCAGAAGGTTGTTCAACATAAACTTCTTCCTCAATGACACCAATTAAAAATACACTTTTAATATCCATTTGAAAAAGTTTGAAATTCATGTGACACGCATATGCTAAAAGAATCCTAATGGCCTCTAATCTTGCTACTGGGGCATAGGTTTCATCATAATCAATGCCTTCCTTTTGGTTGTATCCCTTAACAACCAATCTAGCATTATTTATAGTGATGAACCCTTCCTCATCTAACTTATTCCTAAACACCTATTTACAACCTACAATAAGGTGTTCCGTAGGCCTAGGAATAATTTCCCATACATTGTTTCTCTCAAATTGGTTGAGTTCTTCTTGCATGGAAATTACCCAACTTTCATCATCAAGAGCCTCATCAATATAGATTTTGGCTTAAATTGAGAAACAAATGCAAGATTATTATCTAAAAAATTGAGTTGAGATCTAGTACTTACACCCTTGGGTGTATCATTAATGATTAGGTCCTTTGGGTAATGCTTGAAGAATCTCCAATCCTTGGGAAGATCTTAATTTGCGATTTCCACTTATTGATGTTGAGGTTCTTTTTCTTCTTTTGATGATTTTCCATGGTCTTTATCTATCTCTCTTGTAGTTGTCTCTAATTATAATTTCTCAAAGTCACCTATAAGATTATCAATAAGAGAACCATTCCCAAGATCAAGTTTGCTAGATTCATTAAACACAATATTCATATATTCTTCAACAACCATAGAACTCATATTAAAAACTCTATAGGCTTTGCAAGAGGTGGAATAACCTGGGAAAATACCTTCATTTATTTTTGAATCAAATTTCCTAAGATTATCCTTGGCATTTAAGATATAGCACTTGCATCCAAATACTCTTAGGTATGACAATTTAAGCTTTCTACCATTCCAAAGCTCATAAGAAGTTTTATTAAGAATGGGTCTTTTGAAAACATGATTTGCAATGTAATATAAAGTATTAATAGCTTTAGCCCAAAAGTAATTAGGCAATGAATACTCATTGAGCATAGTTCTAGCCATCTCTACTAATGTTTTGTTTTTCTTCTCTACAACACCATTTTGTTGTAGTGTTCTAAGAGTTGAAAAATTATGAAAAATCTCATTCTCTAAGCAATAAGATTTAAAAGATTCATTTTAAAATTCATTTCCATGGTCACTTCTTATAGTAGAGATGAAGTAACCCTTTTCATTTTGAATCCTTTTTGCAAAACTTTTAAAAGCATCAAAAGTGTCATGCTTATGAGCTATAAAGGATGCACAAGTAAACCTAGAGTAATCATCCACTAGGACAAGTGCATAATATTTTTCTCCTAAATTAACACTCCTAATAGATTCTATTATGTCCATATGGATAAGTTAAAGAGGTTTAGACGTACTTACAACATTTTTTGCTTGGAAAGAGGATTGATGTTGCTTTCCCATTTGGCATGGTATGCATGTCTTATCTTTGGAGAACTTTAGCTTTAGGAAGACCTTCTACTAGCTGTCTTTTTGATAAGCTTTGTAGGAGCTCCATGCTAGCATGTCCAAGCCTTTTATGCCAAAGCCAAGCTTCATTGCTAAGTGACATAAGACACTTGAAAGATTGGTTAGCCAAATTGTCTAAGTCAATTGGGTAGGTATTATCCTTCCTTTCACCTTTGAAAACTACCTTTTTATCCACCAAAGTGGTAACTCGACATTCTTAGGGTAAAAGATGACTTTATTACCCTTATCACGTAATTGACTTACACTAAAAAAATTATGTTGTAAACTATCAAAAAGTAAAACATCATCAATGATAGAACAACCATTCTTACCAATTGTGCCAATGCCAATTACCTTACCTTTGGCATTGTTTCCAAACGTGACATTGCCACCTTCCTTTTACTTTAAGGCCATGAATAGCTTCTTATTCCCTGTCACATTCTTTTAGCAACCACTATCCCCATACCAATCATTTACTTCATTGGTGGCTACCAAACAATCCTGCATAACACAAATAAATCTTTTTTTTACCCAAACATACTTGGGTCTTATGGGGTTAGGCCTAGAAGGATCCTCTAACTTGAGATGAGGCTTTCTAATATAATAATGAATATTGATGTGACCAAACTTCATGCAACAGTGGCACTGGAGTTTAAACTTATGAGTCTTCCTCTTATATATGGCCTTGGTATGAATGGGGGCTTTTCTCATACCAAGATGATGTAAATGTGAGCATGAGCATGAATGGATGGGTATATAGGTGAATTTTTTGTGTGTGTTTGGTTGAGCATGTTGTTTGGTGTAAATATATGCATGATTAGCCTTCTTAAAGATAGGTTTTGAGCCTTGATGAGTCTTTCTTTTACCCTTAGCCAATTGTGGCTTAGTGCTATAAGTAGTTTTTCTTTCAACTACCTCAATACTTGATGTTTGAGGTATTAAGGCTTTAATGAACATTATGACTGTAAATGCAAATGAAAAGGCTCCATTGAAGCCTAGACCATGTCTAATTAAAAAAGGTCTTTGAGATACAATAAGTGCATCCAAAGCTTTATTTCCCTTGTGAAACTTAGATATGGAATTTCTAAGTTCTATTACTTCACCCTTTAAAGAATCATTATGCTTTCTCAATGAGTTTAGGGAAGAAGATGACTTAAAATATTCTTAATATATTTCTTGAGTTCTCCATTGGAAGTCCTCAATTCACTTATAAGGTTATTCAAGGATTTGAATTCATCCTTTAGTTTGGAGCATTTCCTCTTGCAAGATTTCATTTGTGACTTGTATTTGTCACATTTCAAAGTGAGACCTTCTAAAACCCCATCGTCTACATCATCTAACTTATCATATTTTTCATAAGAATGGGGTGAACAGCTTACCTCATTTGAAGAATCATCTTGCGCCATGAAGTATAAGTTTGCAACTTCCTCCTCTTCATCTTCTTCACTTGAGCTGTCATCCTAAGTTGCTTTAAATATCTTCCTTTTTCTATTGGTCCCTTTTCTTCTTCTTTACTAATTTGGGGCAATCATACTTGATGTGGCCTTGCTTACCACAATCATAATAAGTAACCTCCCTCATTATGTCTTTGAGGTTTCGAGTTGCTTTCTTGAAATTTCTTTTCTCTTTTATTCTCCTTACTGGCTTCTTTGTTCTTTTTGAAAGCATAGCTAGCTTCTCTTCCTCTTTGTCACTATCTTCCTCACTAGATGCCCCTCTGGTTCCTTCTTTTTTTTTTTATGAAGATTTGAATGCCAAGGTTTTTTTTCTGATTTGTCTCATTTCCCTCTCATCTTCTACACTTCTTCATCCTTCTTCAAGATAGCTCATGAGTTAGAAGCTTGCCTATGAGAACATCAGTTAATATCTTTCCAATCTTCAGATTTAACTCTTGGATGCTGCAAATCCTAGCACCAAACTTTTCAAGACGTAAAGATTTAATAATTTTTTAGTTTACCTCATGATTGGTGAAAATTCTTCTAAATGTCTTCATTCTAGTGACAATTGAAAGGAGCATATTCGTCATATTCATAATGCTTTCATTCTCTTTTATCATAAACAGCTCTCATTCAGTCACATACATTTCAAGCCTACTAGACTTCACTAAAGTAATGTCTTCATGGTAGTTTTCCAAGGCCTTCCATATCTTATGAGCTGTGAGGCAATTTTGGACCCTTCCTATTTCTTCTCTTGATAGAGAACTAAGAAGGATTGTCATAGCTCTCTTGTTTCTTCCATTGGATCTCCTATGAGCTTCAATCCATTCTTCTCTTCCATCCACCACCTTTGTAGGTGGCTTTCACTCTTTAGCCATAATGTCCCAAAGATCCACCACATCACTATCCAAGTAAATTTTCATCTAATACTTCCAATGAGCATAGTCGGATCCATCAAAATATGGCTTACGATGGGTGTGGATTCCTTCTTATGCCATGAACTTTTCTTACACAATTAACCCTTAAAATGAGATGAAGCTCTGATACCACTTGTTAGCCCTAATGCACCAAAAAGGGAGGTTGAATTGGTGGGAGATTAAAAAATTTGAAGGGAAGATTAGAAGATTAGAGAATTGAGAGAGGGTAGAGAGGAAGAACACAATGTGTTTATAGTGGTTTGGGTGTTAACAAACCCTACGTCCACTCCCTAATTCTTCACAATTAGGTTTTTCACTCGACTAAAATTGGTATTTCCAAGATCACACCAAACCTGTATAATGTGTTTTATAGCTCACACACAACCCTTACAATTTGTGTTTTTAGGCTCACATAAAACCCCACTCAAGTGTTTTAGACAGGCTTACACTTTAACCTATTACAAGAGTTTTAGTAGCTAGGCTAACTCTCAACCCAATATCAATGATGTTTAATGCTTACACCAAATAATTGAGAAGTCACAATCAAACAATAAGATGTTGTGAAGCAAATTAGCAAGAGTTTGGCTATAATAAATGAAATTCTCTTGCATTCATGTCTATTTAGTAGAGTATTTATTGGCAACAACCACCAAAGAGACATTACTGACAAACTATTCCTAAATCTCTATGGTAAACTACGTAGATTTTGCATTAAATGTCTGTCAGACTGAAGTCGCCGTCGTGATTTTCCAATTTATACTAGGAAGACTAAAATCGTGGTAGAGAACACCATTTTGTGTCTAACAGTTAGTCCACGTGTCCTTCTGTCATTGGTACTCTAAGAAATATAATCATTATGTTTCACTGTCCAACCAAAAGTCCTAGTCATGATTGATATTCTTTTTAGGTGCAACAGGGACTATGAATTCTTCTGTTTAGTAAGGAGAAAACACTTTCTTGGGTCATGATCGTGACAGGTGCTTTACCATCGTGAATTTTGATATTCTAAATGTTGCCTTGGACACTTAGTGTGATATGGTTGCAGACTTGGTTCCCTCTTTTCAGCTAGGAAATTTGAGATCGCCACTCAGGGCGCGAATATCATCGTGAATCACTATCTATGTTTCTCAAGTTTTCCTCGGCTGGATTGCAGCTACGATTTCCTCTGTGAATTCTTCTAGCCTAACTTCATCCATCCTAGTTGCAAGGTCACGGTCACGAATTATAGGATCTTGACAGCGAATTTGGATGTCTCACTCAAAGTTAGAGATTTAGACTTCTATCCAACTTTCAATGAAAACTTACTTAGAAACTGCAAAAACAACACTTAGAGAAAATATTAGTACCTATCAATCTTCATTGTCAATATCAAAAAAAGCCTTTAACTTAAGTTGGACCAACCTAGTCTAACAGGGACCATTGACAAGATAGTTGGGTGACAATGGAGAAAACAAGGATAAATGAGCAAAGGATCAACAAGATAGAGGCACTGAGCAAGATAGAGGCACTGAGCAAGATAATTAGATGATCTAATGTGCCAATATTAAAAGTAGAAATTATGCACTTAATTAACGTGTAATATGCAAAATGTAAATAATTCATGTTAAACATAATATCATATAGAAGTACATTTTCATAGTTAAAGTGAATTAGTCATACATGCTTTTGAACAAGAAGCAAATATAAAAAAGTTTTTTCTATGAAAGATCATTGTCTACCATTTTCTAATGTGATGACTGTAACTCTAAAAGTCATGTAACCATGCCATGTAGTCCATGTCATCATAAAGCTAAGGGTCCCTACTAGTGTATAAGTCATAGATGTGGCAGTTGGTTCATATGGCCTTAACCCTATCCAGAAGTCACTAGGATAAAGGGCCCTCAACGAATGACGGAAAGAACTATTCCTTGAATTAAAGCGCACTAAACTGGTGATTCACACGAGCTTAGTCATAAAACATGCTTAAAGTCAAGGCAGGAAGGATGACACAATCCCTATAAGTCCTCAAAGCAACACGCAATAGATTCAACCATGGGCAACTCTAATGGATATCAGTGGTAGTGATGTGAGACATCCATTCGACCTACTCGGCTTTAGTAGTAGTTGGCCGTAACAAACGACGGTTCAAATGATGCTATGGATAGTAGAGCCTCACATCCATAGTAGGGGCAGCCAATAATTCTAATGGGCAGCAATAGTCTTAATCTCTCTTGTAGCCATATCTAGAAAGAAAAAAGGAAGAAAAGAAATAATAATAATAATAATAATAATAATATGCTCATTAGGTTAAAAACTCAATATGATAGCCTAAGCAAAAAAAAAAAAAAACAACCTACTGGATTGAAAACCTACAAAGGCAGTACAGGCACAAGTTAGGGCAGTAAGAAAAAGAAGAAGAAAAAAGAGAAAAAGAAGAAAGAGAAGAAGGCTAAGCAAAAATCACTAGAAAGGATACTGCTTGAGGAACTCTTACATAAAGTAGTAATAGGCTCTCTATAAAAGAATCACTGACACCAAGGGTAACTCTGTTAAATCCCATAATGGTCTCACCTAAGAAAGTCAATATAGGGGGTTCTCCTTGACTTAGCTCCCTTCAGGAATCTTTATCATCTTTTTGTAGCAAATACTTGTCCATCAAAATGATCGCTAGGGCCTGAGTCGCTTGAGCATTGCCCCTAATAGGGAAAATAGTGATTGAAAGGACCATAAGGATCTTCTTCTCACCCAATGTATACTTCGGTACCTCCCATATTGTATATCGAATAGCTCTACCATCTTTCAAACATATGGGTAATCTAGCTTAGGCAGCGTCATTCGGTTCGCAAGTATGACACGACAATCAAGAATGGCGATAAACTCCTTTAGTCGGGGGCAAGTCTTCATATCTCTAAAGTGAAAAGTATGGGTAATGGGATCCTATAAGTAACAAGCTGCTTGTCGGAAGTAACTGCCAAGGTAGATAGAACAAAAGTAACAAACAACTGACAAACCCACCCATGGTAGATTGGATAGGATATGGTGTGAAAAAGACCTTAGGAATGCTCTTGACATGGTTTGGAGGTTGAAAATAGTGGTGATGAAGAACAAATTCAAAGTAGGTATTTATATAAAAAGATTGGGCTAACAGGTCTATACAGCTCGTGCCAGGTTTGTACAGCCCTTGACTAGGTCTGTATAGCCATCCAGTTGGGTTATACAGACCTTATCTTAGGCTATATAGACCTCATCTTAGGTTATACAACCCTTAGTTTTTGAATGATAGAGCAGTTTCTTCTTTATATGTAGGGCTTAAATAACATTTGTATTTGTTTTAGAAAGCATACATGTAAAAGAATACGCACATTCAAAAACACAATCAAAGGTTAAAATCATGTTTATACTTTAAGGAAATGAAGTATTAAAGTATAACAAGAATGGAGGCAATATCACCTCAATTTGTCCTAGGAAGTCCTAAGCAAGCATTCAAAATTGAGGTTTCCAAATCACTTAATAAATAGTACAACTGTGCAAAATGTCATCCAAATGTATTGTATTGAAATGAAAAAAGAAAAAGGAAAAATTTCCTAAAATAAAGCTAAGAAAGGGGGTCTTCATGGCTCAGCTACCTTCACCTCTAAAAGGAGTCACCCTAAAATCATTGGCCCCACCATACATCGCCATATACTCGTACTCTGTATCTGTCTAAGCTAGTCTCGATATCTGCCTTTGCCTCTGCTAGACATTAATCCTTCTCCTTGATCTCACAGTTCAGGTGTCGAAACATCTCCTACAAGGAACATGAGGGTTAGGATAAGTAGAACCCAAAACACACAAGGCGCAAATCATAAATATGCATATATGCAATATTTTGCTTTTTCTTACTAACCTATATAAAACAAGTCTACTGTATCCCAGCCCATTTTAGGGCGGCAATCAGATCGACCATGTCCTCAGCTTAGACATAAGAAATTTGCACAAAGATGGAAAAAGAAACATTTTGGCAACAAAGCTTGCATCATAGTTAAGACATAAGGAAACAAATAAGAAAATACTCATATGAGTGGTCTCAGCTAACTCAAAAATGTAGACGGACCGAGTGATTTGTAGTGACATCATGGATCTAGTCAGTGAAGTCATCAAGACTCCACCAGACTATCTAGCATGGATGCTAGGTCGTTCACCATTGCAGGCTCCATCCTCAATCCTGTTTGTGTCATTGGGCAACAATACCATAACTAATGTGAAAGTGAGATCAACAGATCTTCAAGTAGCCTATATAGTGGTACCTTGACCCCCATACTACTAAACGATCCCCTCATCAACTACATGTTAAGGGAACACCCGAATAGCCACCTCTAATAGAGGAAGGCTCCCATAAGCACCCCAATCATCCAAGACCTATAGAGGGTCCTAGAAAAAACTAATTGCTACCTTGACAATTACTGTAGCACTGCGATGAACTCAATAACCTCAAGATCCCTTGCCTAGAATAAGCTTATAGGCGGACGCTGCGAGACAAGTCATTTATCCAGGCCCTCACGCTAGTGGAAGAAGCGCTCAACTAGGTACCACTCTTAAATATAAGGTCCCACCATCAAATAACTACCGTAAGAGATGGCCTCTACCTCCACCACCTCTAATGGCCACATCTCCATGGGACCCTCCAATCAAAGCACAACTGCAATAAAGATGGAAAACCACTGTAAGTACAACACTATATAATAAAACTAAATAATCATAGCTCACAATTTTATGTGTGCAGGGGGAAATACCTGGTCCAAAGTGATCGTATTTAGGCAAGCGCAGCTATCAACCATAAAGGACTCCTGATAGGTCACGACACTCCGTCATGAGAAATGGAGGTAGCTTCCCTTCATGTCATCCTCTGGGTCAAGCCCCTCCAACAAGCCTAACTCAATGCCTCATGCCTATTAACAAAAGACCTCAAACTAAGGAGTATTAAACTAAAGGCGTAAACGAGATGGGCCATAAAAAGTGTCTGAAGCTAAGGTAGGAAGAATGACATAATCCTCAAAAGACCTCGAGGTAACATATGACAGATTCCATAATAAGCAGCTCCAACAGATGTCAGTGATAGTGATGTAGGACATCGGCCCACTTGACTCTAGTAGTAATTGGTCTTAATAGACAATAGTTTGAATGATGTTGTGGGCAATAAAGCTTCCCGTCTTGGGGTAGCCAATAGCCCCAACCTTTCTTGTAGCCATATCTGGAAAAAAAAAAAAGATAAAAAAGAGGAAAGAATAGAAGAAAATAGAAGAAAAACATAATATGCTTGTTAGGTTAAAAATTTAAAAGGGTAGCCTAAGCAAAAAGGAGCAACCCTCTAGATTGAAAACCCACAAGGGTAGTCCAAGCAAAAGTTATGGCAATAATAAAACAAAAGAAAAAAAATTAAGCAAAAGGAAAAAATAAGAAAACTGTAAGATGAATTCTTACTTGAATCAATAGCGGGCTCCCTATAAAGTGGTCATTGATACTAAGGGCTACTCTATATAGATTTTTAATGGTCTCACCTAAGATTGTCAGTACAGGGATCCTCCCTGACTCAGCTCCCTCTAGGAAAGGTAAAATTTATAGATCAATCTCTTTATCCTCCCTCCGCAGCAAATACTCGCCCATCAAAATGGCAGTAACAATGTGGGCCTGAGCTACTCGAGCATGGACTGTAGAAGGGAAGAGAGTTAGAAAATGAGCCATGAGGATTTTCTCCTCACCCAAAGTGTATCGAGGTACCTCTTCATACAGCATGTCGAACAGCTTCACCATTTTTTAGACATGTGCATAATCCAGCTAAGGCAGCGTAACCTAGTCTATAACAGTGGCACAATAGTAGAAAATGGCACCAAATCCCTCTAGCAGGGAGCAAATCTCCATATCTAAAAAATGGAAGGTATGGTAGTGGAATCCCATAAATCGCAAGTTGCCCATAAGAAGTATGCGTCATGACAGATAGAGGACAGGTAGCAAAGAGCTAAAAGACTTGCCTATGGTAGCTCAAGCTAGATATGGGGTAGGAGAGACCCTAGCAATGCCTTTGACATAGTTTGGGGGAACTAGAAATGGTGATTATGAAGAGCATATTTGAAATGAATATTTAGAAGAAGATAAGGCTAGTTATCGCTTGATAACTGTAAAAAGCTTAGCAGGTTTGTATATCCCCTAATTACGGTTGTATAGCCATTAAGTGGGTCTATATAAACCTAATCATAGGTTATACAACCCTCAGTTCATGAAAATTGTCAGCAGGCTCCTCTTTTGCACCTTAGGCATGAACATCAATCGTACCTATTCTCGAAAGCACATGTATACATAAGTATTAGCTAATAGTTCAACAAATACTCAAAAGATAGAGTTAGAAACATGAATCATTTTTACTGAAGAGTCAAAAGTCTCAAAGTCTAACAAAAATAGAGGTAGAATAGGGGTCTCCTATGCTCAACTATCTCTAACTCTAGAAAGACCTCAGCCTTGTCATCCATTGCCTCATATCCATGCTCTATAGCTATTTAGGCTACGATCACAATCTCTTATCTATCTTTGCCAGACATTAATCATTATCTCATATCTAACTGTTCAAGCACTAAATCATCTCCTATAAGAAATACAAAGGTTAGAATGAGGAAAACATAAAACACATAAGGCACAAAACATAAACATGAATGTATGCATTGCTTTTGCTTTCATTAGGTGTACTTTTTCTTGCAAACTTGCATGAAGTGTGTCTATTGCGTCATGGCCTTCTTTAAGGTAGCGATCAAATCAACCATAGCCTTAACTTGGATATGAGGAATCTGTAAAAAGGGAAAAAGAGGTATCCTCAATAATAAAAACTCATATCGTAACCAAGGTACAAAGAGGTAAAAGAGAGGGATACTCACGTGGGTAGTCTCAACTGCCTCTAACATATAAACAAATTGAGTAATCTATAGTGACATCATAGAGCCCACCAGTGAAGTCATGCAAGACTCCACTAAGGAGTCTAGCATGAAAGCCAAGTCACCCACTGCTACAAGCTTCAGACCCCTTAAAGTTGAACTACGGGCCCATTTATGGCCCCAAGCAGCAACAGTGCCATACCTATTAATAAGTGCAATATAAGCCCCAAAACAACAGTACAAGACCAAAACAAAAATGGAAGAAAAGGCATTAAATGATACCCATAATGGGGACCCTCTATGTGTCGCGCATGTACCCTTTGCCCTGAAAACACCAGTTGAGTTATCGATAAAGGCATACCAATACCGTGGACCCTCAATCAAAATGATGAAGCAAGCTCAGATCCTCTAGCATTGGTACCAGATAAGCTCAACCACATTGAAGGAGTTTGAGAAAATGACCCCCGATAAAGCATATAAAAGGAAGCATCAAGCATGATGTTCAATGACCTCATTAGGACTGTCATTGGTAACCTGGGGCACATTAGTTCATATGCTAGACCTCGACACAATCCTGCTCCCCTTGAGCTAAGGAACACATCCTATGACTCTTAACAAGTAATCCCTTTAAGAACTAGCTCGTGCACACTAGAGTTTGCCAACAAAGGCATGTTAACAAAGCACAACCCACTTAAATAGGCAAAATCCTCAGGTATGATCGTCATCTCTCTAATCAAGGGCAGTGAAAAGTGTGGGTCGCGTCCATCCATCACTCAAGAAGCACATATATCTCCATCAAATCAATCTGCGAGGCCACTTCTAGGAGCATATGTAAGAAAGTCCATATCCCAATCCTCTCTAGAAGGGCCATGACCCTAAGATGCAAAGTGCGAACTCACTCCCCAATAGGATCAACAGCCCCGCCTCCTTTACGGAAGGCAAAAATCCCATACAAAAAAAGAGGAAGCAAAGATTAATGGAAAAATAAATATATGAAGTTACATGTTTATCAAGGACAAAGGGCATAGGATTTAAGGAACTCCAAATCCAAGGACAGAAAAGCAACAAGTAATAGTCGCTAGGGTTTATGTGCAAGCTTCGAGAAAAATTATGGAGATATGTTTTTCAAAAAAAAAAACCTAATTCAGCATCCACGAGCAAAGCACTATGAGACTGGCAAATTTGTAGAACAAATAAATTATTCATCTTAGGTATGTACCTTAATTTTTCATGGGTTATCCTAGTAATTAATTTTGATCCTTCTTTGCATAGGTCACAGATTAAAGCCAAAGTCGAGGCAAATTAAGATGACTAACCAGAGCGACAAACAAAAAATAAAATTTTACTAACAATAAAAGGTGAGTGTCCTGGAAATAACCTCTAACAATTTCATAAGCTAACCTAATGTTCACAGGCAAAAAGGAAATTTTTGAACAACACCTTAAATTTTAATGATGTGAAAGGCAAGAAATAAAAAAAATAAAATAGAATAGAAGGGAAAAATGTCTACTACTCATAAGGTGGCTCCTACAAGATAATGGTATAGGTTGTAGATCGGAGGCGTGTCGCCAGCCGAGGGGAAGCTAAGTGGGATCATCTTCACAGTTGCATCCTTTAGTGGCCTCACTTGTGCTAACCCCTACTGGCATCGTAGCTGCTCCAGGGCATCCAGTCATGATGTCTTCTTCAAAAAACTCCTCTTAAATATTGAACATCTCGTCGTTGCATTTTTTGCCATTGTAAACTCTCAAAAAGCAAAGGGGAAGCCTATAGCTAAGTCTAAAATTTTAAGAGAGATGAGGAAGAGAGAAAGCATAAGCACGCAAATAAGGAGGGTCACTTTCAACGCGGTCTATGTAGTGGACCAAGTTTATGCAAACCTAGTTGGTTTGTACAAACCACATGTCTTACCTTTAGGTTATAAAGAACCCTTTAAGGATGGAAGGCTCTATTGTAAGCGTAAGTTTCTCTTTAACTTCTTAAGTCCTACTCCTTTTTAACTACCCAAGCCCAAATGTGTTCCTTTAAGCCCAATTCCTTCCTTTTGACTTAAACCTATAAGCATCAGACTTTGGAACTTTGGATACAAAAGCTCGATGATGAAAATCACTAAACCTGTCCTCAAAGTATAAGGGAAACTATCAAAGAAAGAAAGGAAAGGCCCTAGGAAACCTTGGAAAAGCCAAAGACCAAGTTCAAGATAAACCTAAAGCTACTTGTCAAGCTTGATGGTTTGTACAGCCTATAAACTAAGGTTGTACAATCATACACAAAGTTGTACATCCCATTGTAAAACCTTAAATCTGAGAATCATCTGGAAATGGTTCCCCCATAAACTCTTGGGTTGTACAGCCTTGACAGATGGATGTATAATCCTTTTTTTATATGTACGATGCATATATAAGCCTTAATTCTAGTACATTCAGCTCCTTTTCTATGATTAGATATGTCTTTGGTGCAACCAGATTAATTTTTGGCACTATGCATTTACTCCACACCTATAAATGTCCCCTTATTTGAAGAGAGATAGGAGGTTTGGAAAACCCTAAGGTTACTCTACCACATTCTCTCCTCAAACACCACTTACAAAAAAAAAAGCTCAAAACCAAAACCTATCCCTAGCTTTTCTCCAAGGTAGAATAAGGCTTAATCTTTCTATTTTTATGCATTCCATAATATTTTTAGAGGTTTTAGACCCATTATGTGTCTCCAAGTGCAAAGGATTTACCAAAACACATCTAGAATATCCCCTCCCCTTCACTTTTTCTCTCCTTCTTTTTCTTTTTCTATTTTTGAAAACTTAGAAAATAGGGGTTGCATAACCTTGTTGCTTGATTGTACAACCCTATAACTAGGTTGTACAAGTCTCTTCATTGGTTGTATAACCTAGCTTCCCTGTTTGGCCAGATTTCAAAAAAACCTTCTTTTCTTCATGGATTCTTCCATTTTCAAGTTTCACATTAAGATGTTTTATGATTTCAAAGACAAAATAAGGTGAGGCCCTTAGCTTAGGACTCCTATTCACCTTAAAAATGGAGTTTTGTTTGCTTTCCAAATGGTTTTCATTGCTTTTCTATCGAAAATTCTTTTATGTTCCTTTTTCTTTTGTCTTAGAATTATATTTTTTTTGTTTTGTTCTAAAAATTTCCAGGCAATGATCAAGTGAGAAACTTGAGGTTCCCTTGACCTTGAAAACCTTCCTTATGTTCAAGTTAATATGCTAGTCATGTGAATAGTACTTTTTTTGTTTTTCAACCTCCCACCTTGATTTGGATATTCTAAATTTTGTGATATTTGGTTATGCCCTAGATATTCCAACTCTTTATGAGCTATATGAGGGAGGGTTCATTAACCCTAAGATCTGATTTTGGTGAGCCTTGGCCTAGGGCTATTCAGTATCCTCTAAATGCCTTACATCATGTGTCTATGTTCTTTATTATTCCTAACTTATGCATTTTGATTATGTGTTTTTTTTATGTTACATGTTCTGATTGGTCATGATTGGATGTGTTATTAGGGACTTAGAATGTATGTTATGATACCTTGACCTTGGGAGATATGGTAAGATGATTACTATAGACTTTGTTTGTCTTTGTTTATTTCATGTTTTCTTTGTTTTTTCTTATATTTACTCATTACTAACTTATTTTCTTCCTTAGGTATAGGTGCAATCCCTTAGGATTAGATAATGCATTTAGCTTTAACCACTTTGCCATATGGATTATTTGATTATGTGTGTGAATGGATGATGATGCATGCCTACCCCATACCATGAATGCATGATTCCCCTTTCCTCTTTAAATATTATACATGGTTGATGAGTTGCATGAAACCTCTTTGCTACGATGCATAATCCCCTACCCCTTTTTGTTGATGGCTTCAGTTGTTTAAGTGGATCACACTTAGATGTATACTTGAGGCATTAATTGGACTAATCGATAACTTGGCTAAAATATTAAAGGTGTACTAAAGATGCCTGAAGGATGGATCCTAATATCTAGGAGGCTCAGAGTGCCAAACCTATTCCCCAAACCGTACTCAAGTTTTGAACCCGATCTCTAATAAGGTGAATACAAAATGGGCCTTCTAATTAACTTAGATTAGGTTCAGATTTTGCCTTCCCTGGATTTTTATCCTGACCAAAGTCAGGTGGCAACTCCATGTTTCCTATGAACAATACCAATGCATTATCCTATTTTCATTCCCCGATGACCATTATTTGGACTTAAGGCTTTAAACTTATGTAAGGCCTAAAGGATCCCTTATTGATCTAAACACATGCCATACTTAGGGGTCATTACCTATGTAAAGACCTTTATCCTCTCAATCCATCCCTCGATGATGGATAAAATGATGGAGTCGTAAGCAAGATTCTACTCATTTAAGTGCAAAACTACGAAATAAATAACTTGGCTAAATATTAAAGGTGAACCAAAGATGCTAGAAGGATGGATCCTAATAATTGGGCAATTCAGAGATGCCTAACATGTTCCCCAAGCCATACCCAATTTTTGAACTCAATCTCTAATGAGATGGAAACGAAATGGGCCTTCTAATTGACTTAGATTAGTTTTAGATTTTGCCTTTCCTAGATTTTTATCCCAACCAAAGTCAGGTGGTGACTCCATATTTCCTAGGGACAGTACCAATGCATTATCCCATTTTGGTCCCCTAATGACCATCATTTAGACTTAAGACTTTGAACTTATGCAAGGCCTAAAAGATCCCCCATTGATCCAGACATGTGTCATATTTAGGGGTCATTACCAATGTAAAGACTCATATCCTCTTTATTGATCCTAGGATGATCGATAAAAGAATAGAGTTGCAAGCAAGATTTCACTCATTTGAATGCAAAATCATGAAATTTTGAAGCGCTCACAATGGTGACTCCACTGGGGATCGAACCTAGAATCTCTAGTTCACTTTTAATAGTTTAACCTATTATTGATTAGTCCTTTACATTCATGCAGCCTTCACACATCACCACGAGCACTAAGTGCCTTTAGATAAATCGATGGTTCTCTAAACTTGAGACCTAAGCTCCATTTGGGCTTAGGAGATTTCAAGAAGGATACACCATTTATAAGCCTAGTACCTTCAGATATATTGAATAGCAGATCACGACAATCGCCACCCAAGCTTATAGAAGCCATCAACTACAACAATCCTCTCAACCATTAGGGCATATAGGAACCCAAAGTACCTTGAAGAGAAAGGGGAACTAGCTTTTTTTCTAGCTAGATGCTAATGAGCTAGGATATCAAAACTATCAAGACTCATTAGAAAAGGAGGATAATAAGAAGAAGAAAAATAAGAACGAGAAATAGGTTGCAGCGGTAAAGGATAGTCAAGAATCAGCTCATTTTATAGTTTTATACAGACCTCAATCTACATGGTCATAGGGATGATAAGAAAAAGGTCACTATTGAACAGGCCAAGCAGAGTTTATTGGGTCATAAATTATGGGCTACTAGGGAAGATCATGTAAAGGATGGGTGTGAATCGATGAAGTAAAATGCACCCTTGTTGGACTCTAAATAGGAATTACAGGGTCGTGCAAGTTTACTAAAGCTATGTACATCGAGATAAAATTAAAGGATATTGAGAATATGATTATGAACTCCATTGAGGAAGCAAGTAGTGAGGAAATGCAAGTTCTTGCGATGGAGATTGAGCCAATTATGGATGAAAGTGCAACTCTTTAGATAGATTTTTTAAAGATTGAACTATTAGATGATCAAATGAAGTAAAGTTTTGAGTGGATTGTCAAAGTTTCATAGGAGCAAGATGGATGGTGAGAATGGAACATATATTGCATAAGGTAAGAACATGAGCAAGCTAGCTAATAAGGAGAAGAATGAAGAAAAGGTACAAGAAGAGAAAGCTCTTATTATTCCTCTAGAGGAAGTTGTCTTTTCAGATTCTACTGATGTTTTTATTTTCAATATCTTTAAGGATGATGATTTATTCCTTTATAAGTTTAAGGCAATGAATGATGAGTTTGCTTATTTGTGTAATGTATTTCTTAATGGTAGTGTGCATAGCATGCATCATTTCATGAGCATATTTAACATTAATTGTATGCATACTACTACATTTAATCTTGGTATACAGGAAAATCCTAAAATCTTGCTCATCACTAATGATGTCACACTAGAGGAGCAAAGGAAGTTCGAACATCTAATAAGGAAGTATTAAAAGGTTTTTACCTAGACGTATGAAGATATGTCAAGGCTTGATGGACAAATCATAGAACACAAAATTTTAACCTACCCACATACGAAACTAGTCAAACATAAGCTTTATAGGATGAGACTAAAGTGGGTTCAGCTAGAGAGGTAGCAAAGCAACTAAAATTCCAAATTCCTAGAGCTGGTAGGCTAACTTGAATGGCTGGCCAATATAGTGTCAGTACCAATGAAAGACGAGAGAGTAAGGATGTGTGTTGCTTATAGGGATCTAAACAAAGCATGCCCAAAGGATAATTTTCCTTTGTCGTACATTAACATGCTTATGGATAGTGCTGTAACTTGCATTATGTATTCCTTCATGGATTAATTCTCAAGGTACAATTAGATTCTGATGGCTATCATAAATAAGGTGAAAACAACTTTTATTACATAATAGGGGATGTATTGCTATAAGGTGAGTTGATCTTCAAGCTATTAAAGAAGGATCAGCTGGTAAACTGAAATGAACAATGTCATAAGGCCTTTGGGAAAACAAAAGAGTATCTGACCAATGCTCCAATGTTGAAGCCAACAAAGCTGAAAAAACCATTGATTTTGTATCTGATAGTAGAAGACAGTTCAGTTGGTGCAATGTTAGCTGAAGACGATGGAACAGGTAATGAACACACAGTGTATTATCTTAGTAAGAAGTTATTGCCTTATGAGTTGAAGTACAACTAAGTAGAGAAGACTTGTTTGATATTAGTTTGGGCAACAGAGAAGTTAAGGCAATATTTTTAGTCATATTTTATGGAAAGTGGTTTTAAAGCATGATACAATTAAGCATCTGCATGAGGCCCCTTCCATGATAGAAAGATTGGCTAAATGGTTAATTTTTTTTACTGAATTTGGTGTCAAGTATCCAACCAGAAAGATAATCAAGGGATGAATAGTTTTAGAGTATCTAGCACAATAACCTATCGAAGAAGGAGAACCCAAATATGAGCAATTGAACCCCAAGGATCGAAAG
Source organism: Omphalea diandra (assembly GCA_949677035.1). Lineage (NCBI taxonomy): Eukaryota > Viridiplantae > Streptophyta > Magnoliopsida > Malpighiales > Euphorbiaceae > Omphalea > Omphalea diandra. The sequence continues at coordinate 47,458 of CATIWR010647254.1, read as the reverse complement.
TGTACTTTGAGGGCCTACAAATAAGAAAGGGGGAGGTATAGGAGTACTTATGACCTCTTTGAGCTATTCCATATAGCTAAGAAGTTGAACCATATGGTGACCAATAACATGGTTGAATATGAGCCCTATGCACTAAGGCTCAAACTCTTGAAGCAAATAAGAGTAAGGACAGCGTAAATGTTCAAGGACTCGTTGTTGGTCATTTCGTAAGTAACGGAAGAGTAGGAATTAAAGGAAGAACATTTGGGCCCATATTTAGAACATGTGAAAGGGTTGGTGTAGAATTTCCAAATGGTTATATTCCACCATTTGCCAAGAGAAGAAAAAATAATGGCTAATACCTTGGCCACTTTGGTTTTTATTTGGGATAGACCATAAACGATGCCTAAGAAATGGTTTTTCATGCTTCGATCTAGGGTGCCATATTATAGGGACACTTGAGTAATGTAGGCATCAGTATAGAATCGCCTTTAGTATATTGACATACAAGGGTATTTAGAAAGTGGTGAATACCCTGGGGAGGCCGAAAGAAAGGATAAAGAGGTGATTTGAAGGTTGTCTTTGTAATTTTTGGTCTACAATGGTGTAATGTACAAAAGGATGTCGATGGAGTTCATTTGCGATTCATGGTGAAATAGGAGGCCTGTAGAATCATAAACGAGGCACATGCAGGGGTTTATGGTCCCCATATGAATGGTAATGTGTTGGAAAAGAAGATTATGAGACTAGGATATTACTGGACTACTATAGATCATGATTATATTCAAAAATTTAGAGTTGTAACAAATCTCAGGTTCAAGGTAAACTCAATCATTTACCCTCGATAGAATTGTAGAATTTGGCCTCACCTTGGTTATTTGCTACATAGGGCATGATGTAATTGGGCAGATCCAATCGGCTTCTACAAATAAGCATAGGTATATTGTAGTGATAGTGGATTACTTCTCAAAATGGGTAGAGGCTGAAGCCTTTGGAAAGTTAGGGGCAAAATAGATGGCATGATTCATTGAAAAGAACCTGGTCTGCCACTATGGCATGTCATACCAAATTGTTATAGATAACGGCATCCATTTCTAAATAGAGGTCAAGGTTATGTTTGAAAGATATAGGGTGGCCCACCATAAGTCGTCACCTTGTGGACCACAGGCCAATAGGGTGGTAGAAGCGACAAATAAGAATGTTAAAAACATTTTGGCTAAAATGGTGAAGACATGTAAAGACTGGTCTGAGAAGTTACCTTTTGCTTTATAGGGTTACCAAACTATGGCAAGGACGTCAATTGAGATGACACCGTACTCTGTGGTGTATGGGATTTTATGGTGTATGGGATGGAGGTAGTGTAGCTAATTGAGCTGGAAGTAAAGTCTTTATGTGTATTACTTGAGATTGGCATGCCTGAATTATTATGGACAAGGAATGGATTTGAGCAATTGGCTCTGTTGGATGAGAAAAGGTTGAAGGCCTTATATCACATCCAGTTATATCAAGCCAAAATGGCTCGCACATTTAACAAGAAGGTTAAACCAAACATGATAAGGGTAGGTGATCAGGTACTAAAGGCATTCTGACCATAAAATTAGGATCCTCGAAGGAAGTTCAGACTAAACTATGAAGTCCCCTACATGGTCAACTAGATATACTTAGGTGGCGTTGTGAAACTGACAGATACGGATGGAAATGAGTTTATTGAGCTAGTGAACTTAGACTAGTTGAAAAAGTATTTCATATGAAGTGTGAGAAAAGTAAAATAGCTCACTAGGTTGAAAACCCAAAAAGGTTGCCTAGGCAAAAATTAGGGCATAATAAGAAAAAAGGACGAAAAGAAAGAAAAAGAAAAAGAAGCATGCTAGGTCAAAAACTCGAAATAGAGCTTAAGCAAAAGTTAAAGCATAAAATGAATAGCGTAAAAGTCAATAGAGTACGACTGACCACTAGCGAACCATTGACAAGGATGGTTGGGCAACAAAGGAAAAGACCAGGGTGAATGAGCAGTGAAATCAGTAGGATAAAGGCATTAAGCAAGACAATTGGATGATCTAGTGTGTCAACATTAAAAGCAGAAATTATGCATTTAATTAATGTCTAAATATTTAAAATGTAATGATTTGTGCCAAGCATAACATCAAATGGAAATATATTTACATAATTAAAGTGAATTAGTCATATATGTTCTTGACCTAGAACAAATGTAAAACAGTCTTTTTTGGGAAAAATCAATGTCTTATATTTGCTAATGTGATGCCTATAAATCTAAAAGTTATATAACCATGTATGTAGTATGCATCATTGTCAGGCTGACGGTTTCTACCAGTGTAAAAGTCATAGATGTGATGATTGGTCCATATAACCTTCATCCTATCTAGGAAATGTTGAGACTAAGGACCTTCTATAAATAAAGGAAGGAACTACACCGCAAACTGCAAAGCGTTGAATTGGTGACATACGCGAGTTGGGTTCTAAAATGTGCCTGAAGTTAAGGCAAGAAGAATGATGCAATCTCTATAAGTCCTTAGGGTGATAGGTTCCACCATGGGTAACTCCAATAGATGTCGATGGCGATGATGTGAGACATTCACAGAGCCCATTCGGCTCTAATAATAGCTCGCCTCGATAATTAGCTCAAATGGTACTGTGAGTAGTAGAGCCTCACATCCATGGTGAGGGCAACCAATAGTCCTAATCTCTCATGTAACCATATTTGAAAAGAAAAAAAAGAGAAAAATGAAAAATATATGTGTTTGTTAGGTTGAAAACCCGAAAAGAGACCTAAGCAAAAGTGAGTAACCCGCTAACTTATAAAGGTGGTCCAGTCAAAAGTTAGGGTGGTGAAATAAAACAAAAAGAAAGAAAGAACATGCAAGAGAGGTTACTGGAAGAAAGGCTCTTACATGTGGCAGCAGCGAACTCCTCGTGAAAGAATCACTAATGTTGAGGTCCACCCTATTAAGTCCCATGATGGTCTCACCTAAGATCGTCAATATGGGGGTCCTCCTCGACTCTACTCACTCCAAAAGCAGCAAGATCTGTAGATCAATTTCTTCATCCTCTCTGCACAACAAATACTTGCCCTTTAAAATAGTTGTTGCAATATAAGCCTGAGTCGTTAGAGTATAGCCTCTAAATGGGATAAGAGTAATGAAAGAGGCCATGAGGATCTTCTCCTCACCTAATGTGTACCTGGGTATCTCTTTATACCGCATATCAAATAGCTCCACCATCTTTTGGACATATGGGTAATCCAACTATGGTAGAGTGATCCAATCTGTAGCCATGATGCAACAGTCAAGAATAGCACCAAACCCTTCTAACAAGGGGTTGATCTCTACGTCCTCAAAGTGAAAGCTATGGGTAGTGGAATCCCATAAATCACAAGCTGCCCAAAGGAACTGAAAGTCAAGGCGGATAGAAGACAAGTAATAAAAAGTTGAAAGACGTGCCCATGGTAAATCAAACCAAGTTTGGAGTGAAAGAGACCACAAGAATACTTTTGACATGGTTTGGAGGTTGGACATAGTAATGTGTAGGGCACATATGAAGTGGATATTTATAGAAGAAGATAGGGCTTATGAAGCTCCATAGCCTCTAACTAGGGCTATATTCCAGCTAGGTTGTACATACCTAAGCCTAGGCTATATAGCCCTTAGTCCCTAAAAAGAATGAGGCAGTATACATTTGGTTGAAGTTAACATTTATACTTGTTCTAAAGAGCACATATATAGAAAAAATGACAATGAGCACTAAAAAATATACATTCACAGGCTAAAATTATACGTTTCTATTTGGAAGACAAATTTGATAAAAAAAAAAAATAGAGGCAGTCTCACCCTAGTTTGTCTTAAAAAATTCTAAACAATCATCTAAAAAGGAGGGCTTTCAAATTGCCTAAAAAGTTATACAACTGTGTAAATGTCTATCAAACATATTGTACAGGAATGAAAAAAAGAAAAGACATCCTAACAACTATTAAGGGAAGAGGGAGGGTGTCTCACAGTTCAGCTACCTCCACTCCTGGAAAGGGTCACCTCAGAATCCTTGACCTCACCATTTGTCACCGTGTATATATATTCTATAGTCGCCTGAGTCGTGGTCTCATTCTCTACCTCTGCCTCTACCAGACATTGATCCTTCTCCCTGATCTCGTAGTTCTTATGCTAGATCATATCCTGCAAGAAAGATGAGGGTTAGGATGTATAGGACACAAAGCATACAAAACACAAATCACAAACATTCATACATGTATTATTTTGTTTTCACAAACCTGCATGGAGCATGTCTATTATGTCAGCCCTTTTTAAGATAGCAATCAAGTCAACCATAGCCTCAGCCTGCACACATGGGCTCTTCAATAATAAAAGAAAAGCTTTCTTAACAACGTGCTTTACATCATAATCAAAGTATAAGAAAACCAGGGAGAAAGTACTTATGTGTGTGGTCTCGGCTAACTCAAATGTAAAGACAAACTGGGTGAATTGTAGCAACATTATGGATCCAACTAGTAAAATCATGTAAGACTCCACTAGATTGTCTAACATAGGGGTCAAGTCACCCACCACCACGGCTCGACACCACCTAATGTAGATCTACAGTCCTTTTTGCGACACCTGGTAGCAGTAGCGTTAGATGCAGAAGTAAGAGCTATAGGTCTTTGAGCTGCCTAAGCAGTGGTGCACCTACTCCTTGCTACAAGATAACTCCCTCATTAGCCATGTACCAAAGGAATGCTCGAAGGGTCTTTCAAACAAAGGAAAACTCCCTATGAGTTCCCTTACCATCCAGTACCTATAAGGAGTACAAGCAAAAGATAGTTGCTCCACAAGCATATAGTATAAGGTCTCAATAAGATCTGTACCCTCAAGATCCCTTACACAAAACTAACTCGTGGGAAGGCACTATAGGACGGGTCGCTTATCTAAGCCCTCGAGCAAATAAAAGACACGTTCTATGAGATACCACTTCCAAATGGAGGCCCCTACCATCAGACAATAACCATAGAAGATAACCTTAGGACATGTCTGCATAGGAACCCTTCAATCAAGGCATAGTTGCAATGAAAAAAGGAAAAAGGAAAACACATTGTAAGTGTAAGACCAGATAATGTAAATAAATGATTATGACTTACATAACTCTATTTATACAGGAAAAGTACCTAGTTCAGCGTAATCATGATTAGGGAAGCCCATCTAGCAATGATTAAGGACTTCGAATAAAACATGACACTCCACCATGCGAATCATAAATAGTTGCCATCCACGTCATCCTCAAGGTCTAATGCCTCTAGCAAGCCTAACTCAATGCCCCATTCTTGTCACAAAGCTAGCGTAAGTCTCAAATCAATCAAATAGATTTTGACCATGAAAATAATTAAGGTGTACTTACGATGAGAACCATCCAAGCACCACACATATACCTCGTGCCCTATGAACATCGATCGAGGTATCTATAGAGGTACATCAATGTTGTGAAGCCCCAATCAAAACAGTATAGTAAGCCTAAATCCTCTGACACCAATACCAATTAGAGCTCAACCACATTAGAAGTGCTCAAGAGTAGAACACCCAATAACATGTACAATAGGAAATAGTGTGTGTGTTGATCAACCATGTCACTGAAGCTATCATTGGTGACCTGAGGTACGCCAGCTCGTATGTTGGATCTTGTAACAGTATTGCTCCCCTTAAGCAGGGGAATACAACCAAGAACCATTAGCAAATAGTCTCTCTATAGCACTAGTTCATGCACACTAGAATCTGTAGGCAAGGGGATACTCGCAAACTGCAATTTGGTCAGAAAGACAAAGTCTCATGGTGTAACTATCACCTCACTGATCAGAGGGAGATGGCAAGTATGAGTTGTGTCCATCCATTGCTCTAGTAACGCATGCATCATCATCAGGTCGACCTTTAGCATCTCGTTTAATAGCATCCGTAAAAAGGTCTAGACCCCTATACCCTCCAAACAGGCCACAACTCAGGAGTGTAAGGTCCGACCCTACTCTCTAATAGGAACCATGCTCGCCTCCCTTCTAGAAGGTTATAATCCCTTGCAAGAAAAAAAAAAAGAAACAAAAAAGTAGAGTAAACAATGGAAAGTACCTATATGTATGTACTTTTACACAGGTACCAATGTTAAAGAACGAAAAATCAAAAAGATCCAAATACGAAGGCAAAGAAATGACAAGTTCTAGACACCAAGGTGCAATCACAAGTATTGAGAAAATTATGAAAATAGTTTCCTATAAAAATAAATTTTCTATCAGAATCCACTAACAAAGCATTGAATGACTGACAAGTTGGTAGAATGAACGAATAAGTTATTTACAATCCCAGGAATGTACTCTATTTTCATTGGTTATTTTATTAATTATTTTTAATAATTCCTTGTGCAGATCACATAATAAAAGCCTAAGGTGTACACAAATTGAGGCAACAAACAAGTTTAGTATATAGGAAATAAATTTCATCAAAAATAAAGAGCTAGTGTCCTAAAATTATTTCTAAATATTTATACACTGACCTAACGTTCATAGGATAAAAAGTAAGTTTCAGGACAACACCTAAAACTACAATGGCAAGGTGCACAAAAAATAAAACAAAATTAGAAAAAAGAAAAAAGCAGCAATTGCTCCCAAAGTTGCTCTTGCAAGATGATTGTATAAGTTATAGACCATCAGTGTGTTACTAGCTGAAGGAAAATCGAGCGAAATCATTTTTGTAGTCGCGCTCTTCAGTTAGCTCACCCACATGAATCTCCACTAGGATTGTAGATACTTTAGGGCATTCAAGGTCGGGACGTCCTCATTAGGAAACTCTTCATAGACATCAAACATCCCGTCGTTGACGTAACTGGTCGTAGTAATCATCTAAAAAGAAAAAGGAATCCTAAGAGCTAAGTTTGAAGCTTTTAAAGAGAAAGGAGGAGAGATAAAAGGAAAACTGAGCAAATGAGGAGTGTCCCTTTTGGAAGGACTTATATAGTGGGCCAAAGCTATAAACCTATATAGCCTTGGTTGGGCTTTATAGCCTTCTTGAATCGGCCTAGAGCAAAATAGGCCTTATAAGCCCACCCCGCCTTTTAACCCCTATATTGCTTCCCTTTGGCCTAAAATACCCTAGCTTCCTTTAAGCCCAATCGAATCAAAATTACCAAAATATCTCCAACTTCCTTCAACCCTAATCAAACTAAAATTATTGAAATACCCTTAACTTCCTTCAAGCCCAATTGAACCTAGATTACCAAAGTACCCTTGGTCCTCCTTCCAACCTCTAAACACCTATATTACTAAAGTACCCCTAACTTCCCAATGAGGCCTAAAGCACCAAATTTACCAAAATACTCTTCAAAGACAAACTTACCCTCTTTAAGACCTCAATATTATTTTCTCCCAAAAATGGCAGAACCCAATGAAGCACTTCCTATAGCATCTAATCCTAGACTTATTACCTTGAGAAAAGAACATACCTCCAAGATTGCTAAAAGGGTTGTGTGGATAAGGATTCAATTTTATAAAGGCCAAAACAGCTTGAACGACATAAGAGCCACACAGGGGGCATCTTTGAGATAGAATCATCAATCAAAAAGACTGAAGCACCCATAAGGAATGAGAGAGAACCCATGATTGTAATAGGCTAATTATCCAGTATCAAAACACTTTGGTACGTGCTAGAGGGCTATTAAGAAGATTAGTACCTACTGGAAAATTGTTAAAGAGCTATCAAAACACCTAGTACTTGCTAGAGGGTTACTGAAAGGCAAAGTTTAACCTTGGTACTTGTTAAAGGGCTACCAAAAAGTTTAGTATTTGCTAGAGGGCTATTATGAAGATCAACTCCAGTACTTACTAAAGACCTAATAAAAGGTGAAGTTTAACCATGGTACTTGCTAAAGAACTACTAAGGAGATCAATTTTGGTACTTGTTAGAGAGTTGCTAAAAGATGAAGTCTAACCTTGGTACTTGCCAGAGGGTTGCCAAGAAGCTTAATACTTACTCAAAGAGCTATTAAGAAAATTGTATTCTTTTGTATTCGTTATTTGTTGATCAAGTTTATAACTAATGCTTTGTTGTGTCTTATCCAATAGTTAAATGTTATTTTTCAAGCCCCATAAACATCAAATTTTGGACTTCTAGATACAAAAGTTCGATGATCAAAATCACTAAACTTGTCCCCAAAATGCAAGGGGAATTGTTAAAGAAAGAAAGGAAAGGCCTTAGAAAAGCCTAAGACAAAGACCAAGCTCAAGACAAGCTTAAAGTTGTCTGCAAAGATTGATGAGTTATACAATCCTTTAGCAGGGCTATGATTGGATACGTCCATGGTGCAACCAGAACTATATCTGGCATTGTGCACTTCACCAACACCTATAAATACTCCCTTATTTGAAGAGAGGGAAGAGGCTTGGAAAATCCTAAGGTTACTCTATCAAATTCTTCCTTAAACACCACTTACACATAAAACTCAAAACCCAAACCCATCCCTAACATTTCTCCAAGGTAGAACAAGGCTTAATCATTTTATTTTTATGTATTCCCTAATCATTTTAGAGGATATTAGACCCATTGTATGCCTTTGAGGGTTAAGGTATCACTAGAACACATCCATAATCTCCCCTTCCCTTCTCTCTCTCTTTTTTCTTTCTCTATTTTTGAAAACTTAAAAAATATGGGTTGTAGAGTCTTGTTGGTTGGTTGTACCCGGTTGGGCCAGTTTTTAAAAAACCTTCTTTTTCTTTCCCCCGTGGATTCTTCCATTTTTAATGTTCACATTGAGATGTTGTATGATTCCAAAGATAACACAGGGTGAGACCCTTGGCCTAAGACTCCTATTCACCTTAAAAATGGAGTCTTGTTTGCTTTTTAAATGGTTTTTATTATTTTTCTATCAAAAATGCTTTTGTGTTCCTTTTCTCTGGCCTTAGAAGTATGTTTTTTGGTTTTGTTCTAGACTTTTTTAGGTAATGATCAAGTGAGGAACTTGAGGTTCCCCTTGACCTTGAGAGCCTTCTTTATGTTTAAGTTAATATGTTAGTCATGTGAATAGTATTTTTTTTAGTTTTTCAACCTCCCACCTTGATTTGAATATTTTAATTTTTGTGATATTTGGTTCTACCTTAGATGTTCCAGCTCTTTGTGAGCTATGCGAGGAAGGGTTCATCAAACCTAGTATCTCATTTGAGTGAGCCTTGGCCTAGGGCTATTCAATATCCTCCAAATGCCTTACATCATATGTTTATGTTCTTTACTATTCATGACTCATGCACTTCGATCAACTATTTTTTTTTTTTTTAATCTTCCATGTTATGATTGGTGATGATTGGATGTGTTATCATGGAGTTAGAATGTATGTTAGGATACCTTAACCTTGGGAGATATGGTAAGATGATTATTATAGACTTTGTTTATCTTCCTTTGTTTATTTCTAGCTTTCTTTGTTTGTTTCTCATATTCACTCATTACTAACTTGTTTTCTTCCATTGGGTGTAGGTGCAATCACTTAGGATTAGATCATGCATTTGGCTTTAACCATTTTCCCACATGGATTATGTGATTATGTGTGTAAATGGATGATGATGCATGCCTATCCCATAGCATGAATGCATGATCCCCCTCCTCTCTTTAGATATTATATATGGATGATGAGATGCATGAAACCCTTTTTATTGTGGCGCATAATCGCCTATCCCTTTTTGTTGATGGCCAGAGTTGTTTAAGTGGATCACACTTAGATGTATGCATAAGGGCATTAATTGGAGTAATCAATAATTTGGCTAAAATATTAAAGGTGAACCAAATATGTCAGAAGGTTGGATCTTAATATATGGAACCCAATCTCTGATGAGGTGAAGACGAAATAGGCCTTCTAATTGACTTAGATTAGGTTAAAATTTAACATTTCTCATATTCTTATCCAGACCATAGTCAAGTGGCAACTTACATTTATTAAGGACAATAGCAATGTATTGTCCCATTTTGGTCTCTCGATGACCATGATTTGTACTTAAGGCTTTGAACTTGTGCAAGGCCTAAAGGATCCCCCGTTTTTACATTCCTCTTAATGATCGATAAAAAGATTAAGTCGTAAGCAAGATTTTACTTGTTCGAACGTAAATCATGAAATTTCAAGGTGCTCATAAGATCTTACTCAAATTTCAAGATAGCCAATTTACTAAAATACCTTTAACTCCTTAAGAAAAGTCCAAATTGACAATTCAACAACTAGTGCCACCCAACAAATTACCAAAATACCTATGTTCATAGTAAAGTCTAAAAGGGATAATTTTACCCTATAAATTGTTAGTTAAATTACCAAATTACCCTCAAATACTTTAGAAACTAAAAGACTAAGAAAATTACTAAATTGCTTTCAGAGCACCTAGAGAACACCTCGAACTTCCTAATGCAAATCAAGTTGCCCAAATGCCCCTCAATGACAAATTTGACCTACTCTAAAGTCTCAAAAATATTTTTTAAGGAAAACTTCTTCATCCCAGAAATGTCAGAACCTATGAAAGCAATCCATGTAACATCAAGATCTAAGCCCATTGCCATGAGACAGAAATAAACTAGAATAGCTAGAAGGACTACATAAGCATTAGCTAATTTTTAGAAAGTGCTAGAAAGGCTCGAATGATGTAAGAAGCACACAAGGGGCATCCCTAAATTGGAACCACCAGTTAGAAGAACTGAAGCACTCACAAAGAAGAGATTCAAAAGCAATTCCTGTAGCATCAAGATCCAAACCCATTGCCATAAGGCAAAAATGAACCAAAACAGTCAGAAGGGTTACACAAGCATTAGCTCATTTTTACAAAGTACCAAAAAGACCTGAATGACACAAGAAATACTTAGGGGGCATCCCTGAGCCAAACCATTAGTCTAAAGAACTGAAGCAATAATAGGAAGAAGATTCAAGGACACTAGTTTCTAAGAAAAGCCAACTATTAAACTGCAAACCATGGTACCTATTAGAGAGATGTTAGAACTACTTTAATACCTGCTAGAAAACTGTTAAAGCATTTAAAACCCTGGTGCCTACTAAAGAGCTTCCATAACTACTTTAATGCCTACTAAAAGGCTATTAAAGCATACAAAACCCTATTGCCAGCTAGAAAGTTGTCAGATCTACTTTAGTACTTATTAGAAAGCTGTTAAAGCATAGAAACCCTTGTGTCTACTAGAGAGTTGTCATATCTACGTCAGTACTTACTAGAAAGTTGTTGAAGCTACAAACCCTAGTACTTGTTAAAAAGCTATCAGAACCAATTTAATACCAACTCGAGAATTGTTGACGCATACAGAACGCCTGGTTCCTACTAGTAAAGCCACTACAAAAAGTCTAGTACTTACTAGAAAAGCTATTGGAACTACACCAATTGTAGTAGTTCTTAGTATAAAGCTACCAAAACTAACTTTAATACTTGCTCGATGAGCTGCTAAAAACCTATATCCTTTGGTATCCTTGCTAATGTTTACATTCCTTACATTGCTCTTTTAAGACTTATTCACATAGTCATTTCTTAAATGTTATTTTCCATGACCCAAGGGAAAACTATAAGCATCAAATTATGGACCTTTGGATGCATGGCCCAATGACGAAAATCATTAAATACATTCCTATAATACAAAGGGAATTTCCAAAGGAAAAGATAAAAGTCTTAGAAAACCTTGGAGAAGCCTAACATTAAGCCCATACAACCACAACAATGAGTAAATGGGTTTTACAACCCAGTAATTTGGGTTGTACAACCTACATCTAGGGTTATACATCCCTCTCTTAAACCCTAACCCCCAAAACCCTTCTAGAATTGGTCTCACCTTTAACCCTAGGATTGTACAATCCTGACAAATAGATGTACAACCTATCCTTCATTGTACAACCCGTATGCAAACCTTAATTCTATAAGATATGACCTTCTCTATGATTGGATGAAGACAAGTAATTACTAGAATGATTTTTAGCTCTGTGCACTTTTCCATCATCTATAAATACCCTTCTCATTTGAAGAGAAAAAGAGGCTTGAACAACCCTAACAAAACTCTGTTAAAATCTCTTCATACACCATACTTAGTCTAGAAATTCAAAAACCCTAACTATCCTTTATTACTTTTAAGGTAGAACAAAGTCTTTTCTCTTCATTATCGTATATTCTCTAAGCCTTTTAGAGGATATTAGACATCTAGTGAGCCTCTGAGGGCAAAGAAAACATCAAGGAAGGCATTTAGAATCCCTTAATCCCCCTTCTTCTTTATCTTTCTTTTTTCATTCTGTTTTTTGAAAATTAAGGAATCTGGGGTTGTACAGACTTAAATGTAGCCTGTATAACCCAAGAGCTGGGTTGTACAATATTAGGTTGTGCAACCTTATTTTCCTACAAACAATCTTATAGAAACTTCACTTTTCTCTTCTCGAATTTCATCTTTTCAATATAATTTTTTATGGCCTTTTGTGACTCTAATGGTAGAATAAGATGAGACACAATAGCCTAAGACCCCTATTCACTTAAAAAATAGAGTTTTTATAGATTTTAAAGTGGGTTTCATGTTTCATTTAGTATTAATGTTCATATTCTTCCACTTTAGATTAATGATGATTTTGATTCTATTTTAATCACTTTAAGGTAGTGACCAAGTGAGGAACCTATGATTCCAAGGATCTTGAGAGCTCTTTTTATGTTTGTGTTCATGTTTAAAAGTATGTGAAAAGTGTTTTGGTCCTCAATCTTTCCCATTCTTATGTTGTATGCTAACCCTTTATGGTTAGTAGTGCATATGGATGTCATGCTCTGTGAGAGCTACATAAGGAGAGGATTCATCAATCCTATGATCTCTTTTGTGATGTCTTTTGCCTTATCCATTGAAAATTCTCTAAATGCATGCATTTTCATATTTATGTTTCTTCAAATCTTATAACTTACATTTTTATGTCTATTTGTTTTTGTTAAATGTTTCATGTGGTGTTGGGATATGTTGTTAAGGACTTAGATGCATGTTATGGTATCTTAGCATGAGAGACATGGTAATGTGGCATTATTTATGTGCTTTATTCATTTACTTTATTTCCTTCCTTTTGTTATTTGATTACTAACTTGTTCTTTTCTTTTAGGTGTAAGTGTTTTGCTTGAGTTAAACCATGATTATCGCCATAATCACTATCCTAAATGATTATGAATGATTGTGATGAATGGATGTAAGGATATACATAATGACCCCTATGTCATGTCACATAATCCCATTCCCCTCTTTGAAATGTTATGTATGGATGATGAAGTGGATGATACCCCTTTACCATGATGTATGACCCCTACCCCTTAAAGTTGATGACTTGATTTATTTAAGTGGATTACGGTTAGATGCATGTTTAGGGGTGTTAATCGGACTAATCAATAACTCAGTTAAAATATTAAAAGTGAACCAAAGAAGCCTAGAGATCAAATCCCAAAATTCGGGCAGTTTGGGATGCCTAACCTCTTTCCTAAGTCGTACCCAATTTTCAAACCCAATCTTTGATGGGGTGAAGATAAAATAGACATTCTAATTGACTTAGATTAGGTTCAGATTTTGCCTTCCTTAAATTCTTATCCCAACCAAAGTCGGATGGCAACTCCACATTCCCTAGGGATAGTACTAATGTATTATCTCAAATATAGTCGACCATCATTTTGGACTAAGGGTTTTGAAATCACGTAAGGCCTAAAAGGATCTCCTATTGGGCAAATCATGCACCATATCTTGGGGTCGTTAACAATGTAAAGATCCTCATCCTCTTGATTCTTTATTGATTGATAAAACGATGAAGTCATAAGCAAGTTTTCACTAGTTCAAGCATAACCCAAAAAATATAATCGCTCAAAATAACGTTTCTCACAAAGGCCTAACATTGACTATAAGGAGACTTATTCCCTAGTTGTGGATACAATTACAATTAGATTTTTAATTAGCCTAACAAGTTTAGAAGGACTTTATATCTCACTTATGGATGTTGTTACAACTTATTTGTATGGATTACATGATAATGAAATTTATATAAAAGTCCCTAAAGGATTAAAAATGTCTAAAGCATGCAATTTAAACCTCAAGGAATGTATCCAATTAAGTTACAAAGGTCTCTGAATTGATTAAAACAATCTAGACACATGTGGTATAATCATCTTAGTGAATATCTTTTGAGAGAAATATACAATAACAATTCAATTGTCCATGCATTTTTATTAAGAAAACAAAATTTGGTTTTGCTATAATTGTAGTTTATGTTGATGATTTGAATCTCATTGGGACTCCTAAAGAGTTGACAAAGACAATAACATATATTAAAAAAATGAATTTGAAATGAAAGATTTAGGAAAAACACAATTTTGTCTCAGTATGTAGATCGAGCATTTATTCGATAGGATTTTTATTCATTAGTCAACTTATATTGAAAGGATATTAAAATGGTTTAATATGGACAAATCCCATCTGATGAGTTTTCCTATGGTTGTTCGATCTCTTGATGTGAAAAGAGACCTTTTTCATTCTTAAGATGATAGTGAAGAAATTCTTAGTCTATAAGTATTATTTTAGTGTTATTGGTGCATTAATGTATCTTACTAATTGCACAATACCTGATATAGCATTATCTGACATTGAAATGGTGTTAAACAAGTATTTCATTATTTACATGGTACATTAGATATGAGTTTATTTTATCCACAATACTTGAAATTAAAATTGATTGGATATGCAAATGTTGGATATTTATCTAATGCATATAAAACTCGATCACAAACAGGTTACATGTTTACATATGGTGACACAACTATATCTTGGCATTCTACCAAGTGAACTCTAACTGTCACATCATCCAACCATGCTGAAATATTGGTCATTCATGAGGCACGTCAAGAGCACATATGATTGAGATCTTTGATTCAACATAGCAAAGAAACATGTGATCTTTCTTTTGATAACAAAAAAAAAAAAGTCTAACTTTGTGATATGAAGATAATGTTGCATGTATGCATAACTCAAAGGAGGATAGATTATCTTTATAGGTAGAGGTTCTTATGAGATAGAACTCTATTTCTATCTCTATCTTTGTAACCATTGACACTATAAATAGGTTTTCTATAAATGGAATAATACACACATAAATTATTTTCCCTTTGATTTTCTATTCTCTATTTACTTTTCTCTATTATTTCTTTCTATTTACCATATATTTTTCATTTTAAATTTTTATAATATTTTGCATTTTTTAATATCTAATACTATCTCCTTATCTCTTCATCCCTATAAGGTAAGAACCTAACCCATTTATAAATTTATTGTCATACATCCAATTGTCGTAAAAATATAGCAAATTAACTAGAGTAACTCTCTCTCTCTCTCTCTCTCTCTCTCTCTCTCTCTCTCTATATATATATATATATATATATATATATATATATATATATATATATATATATATATATAAAACTAGATTTTTGGATCGCTAGAATGTGAGTCCAATGATAAGAATTATATTAATTTTATCCCAAAATGATGCAGTTAATAGTGCTTAAAAGAAGGTAAAAGCTTAAACAAACTTTGCACAAAACCTATCCCTCAAAGCCTATAATTAAAAGCCCAATTTAAAAATTTTAAGAGTGATCTATACAACCAATTCAAATGGGTGTACGGGCAATTTATTAAAAGCCAAATAGCATGAAACTTTTGAAATAGTGACCTAGTTTATCTACCTAATGGGCCATACAATCAAATAGTTATCTATGCAAACAACTTCAAAACCCTAATTTCTAAATATATTTTATGATCTTATTCAATTCAGAGAGTGAGTTCTATTCTAAAAATACACTAGTAGAATTTGATTTATCTAAACAAAATTTGTTTAATTATAAAACAATTTTTTGAAATAAAAGTTAAGAACACTAAATTTGTGATTAATAAGAAAATTCAAAATGAATTTTTGAGAAATTCTTGCACATCTATATGCCTTCATAAAATGCTATATAATAGAACAACATTTTCTTTTAGGTTATAGTTCATGCTAATTAGTTAAAACTTTGTAGTTATTTATATATGGTTTATAAATAATTATAAAACTTGTATTTATTAACCTTAATAAGATTAATAATGTATAGAAGTTGTATTTATGCATTTTAGTTAGGATTAGGAGGTCGCTCAATTGGAACATACCTAGCCAAACAAACGTGTATAACTAAGGGGACATTATTAAATATGAAAGCTGTAAGAAGAAATGAACAGTGAAGCAACTATTTTTGTGCTAAATACCAACTAAATGAATAGAGAAGCAGCTCACTTAATCAAGCTGCTCACTCTCACTTATTAATTGGAGCTAACAATCACAACTGCTACAGAAAATAAACAGGAGCTGACAATATTAGTAGGAGTTGGCAATCAAAACTACAGCAAAAAATGAACAAGAGCAGACAATCAAACTACTTGATATTAAAATTAAAAGTGAATAGGAGGTGACAAATTATAGCAAAAAAATTAGTAAAAGGAAAAGACATCAACTGTAGTTCCATCTCTATTTCTATTATTTTGTTTTCCTTCTATTTCTTCTGCTTGAAGATTCCATCAAGCCAACACTGAAAGAGTATTAGATTCTTCGACCTTTCTTTCTTCAACTCTTTCCCTGAAAACTAACCCATCACTAAAATATATAAAAATATGAAATTTTAGTCTTGCTCAAAACAAGTGAGTCCAATTAGTTACTCGGCACTTATTTCCGTTTCTTCACAACAACTACAATAACTGACATATGATCCTAAAAACCCACCTATCAAAGCAAAACAAGTAATTCTCATGACAAAGGTCCATTTTTCCGAACCTATTGACAACCTCTAGATTTAATCACTCATACATAAGCATGAAGATCTTACCATTGACCACAAAAATGTCGCCAACAAAGGAGGGATGTTGGCTCTGTACATTCCACATTTAATGTATTAACATAAAAGATGAAAAAAGAACCTACAATTTCTGTTCAGAGCATTGGCTGAGTTTTTGGGTATATATTTGTTACCGTGCCCTCTACCTCGAGGAATTTCCATGGTTATGGAATGAAATTAGTTGTATTAACTACAAAAAAATTTAGGCTTCCCAAACCAAAATAGTTCATCTCTCAGGATTAACTGTTGATAATGAAGGCACAAGAACGACAGTACCCACAAAGATTAAAACAAAGCTATCAACAAACAGCGTGGAAAGTGAGAGATTAGTGTGTGAACAAATAAAATCTATTGATTGTTAGAAATTTTGAGGTTTTTTTTCCACCTGCAGTAAGAGAATTGTGATTGGAAAGGATAGTAATTGAGCTGAATAAAATAGGGGATCGAGATGAATTTAGATGGTTTTGATCTAATGGTCCTTTTTTCTTCCTTTTCATTGGTTTCTTCTTATTTTCCTTTTTTTTTTTTTTCTTGTAGTATAAGTAACCATACATTACAATTATTTTTGCGGAAATTATATGTTTCTCCCACTTCCCTTCTTTTTCACTTTTCATTCACTTTATTGACAAAATCCTTTTCTTGGTTATTTTTCTTTCTTTTCATCGTCTATAAGGTGTCAATAGGCTTCTATTATTTAATTTGGTCCATTTAAGTGTAAATTTTTCCATAATCAAAATGATCTAAAAAAAAAAAAGATCCGATCCAAAAACGAGTTCAAAAAAAATGTATAATTCATAGTATATTACTAATCATAAAATTAAATTTTAACAATGATGCATTAGAGGAATCACCGTTACAAGAGTCTTCATCACAAGGAAAAGAAAAACAAGAATGAAATGAAAAAAAATATTATCCCCTTCGGTTTGATCTATATGTTATAATGTAATAAAAACAGCTTTTTATTATATGTAATAGAACAACAAATACTAATGTAAATATGTAAAATATCAAATATCAAATAATCTACATCTATTGTATAATCCAAAAAAATTATAATATGTAACATGAATAAATTGATATCAAAGCGAAGCAAGGTTGATTAGCTAGTGTTAGTAATAGTTGTTTATTAAAACTTTTTTAAATATTTTTTTATTTGATATATTCATATTATTTTAATCTAAATATTTTTAAATTATCTATTATATTAAGTAAATCACTGTGGTGAATAAAAGACATTTATATTTAAACATAATATTTTAATTATTATAATATGTAAGTTTTCAATATTATTTTTTTTTCAAATGATAGTATTCATAAGTGACTTGACAACATTTCACATACAACCGAGTCATATATATATATATATATATACAAAAAAATATGCTTCTATAATGAAGCCAAATTAAAATAGGATTTTCTGAATAAATAAAAAAAATGAATTGTTTTGTTTTTCCTAATACCGCACGATTACCTAAATAGAAAACCTCCATATTCAACAGAAATGTAAAAAGTTACAGGCAAAGACAACACGCTTATGCATTATTACAAAACCTTCGTTGAACATATCAAATCAATATTGGATTTATCCCTTTTCTCGTCTTTTAGTTTACCTTTTCTTTTAATAAAAAATTGACCCCACAGAAATACTTACTCTGTGCTCTTATTACTCTATCCATAGTATGTAACTTGGAAGGTGTTGGTTGACTCAAGAATCAAATAAATGGTGTTGAACCGACTTCAATGTTCAACCTGAAGAAACCTATGCTCGGGCAGCTTTCAGTATAATCACAGTTTACCGGAATATGACCAACGTTATTAGCCACTGTTGCAGATGTTCAGTTTTGCTCTTCAAGAAGGCTGGTTAGCTGTGTGAGCAGCACCTATCCCGTAGTATGCTGCTTGCAACCCTTAGGTCCATAATGCTCAGAACTGCGCCTCACAATCTTTTTGCACAAGTAACAGTAGTGCTTTTGGCATGCCCAGCAAAATATGTGATTGTTATTGCCAACCTGTAAATGCATCAAGAAAAATGTGAGATGGAGCATCTCCCAGTCAATTGACATACCAAAGAATTGGAGCAAATTGATCATAGGCTTTAGAAGATCATCTAATGTATGCACATCTCACTGCAGGTCTTTTGTTGCCATTGCTACTCTAGGCAGAGTTTAAACAAACATGGCTTGACATTGAACCTTATTTGTGACCCATGTTAAGGATTTTTTTTTTTTTTTAAATATGATTTTGAACTGGGTCACATCAACCACAAGGAACGTGTGAGCAGACAAGGCATGAGTACCAAATTGAGATAGAAAATCTAAATTATTATACCTTCAGACAGAATTTAGCTCTAAAGCAGCTCCAAATAAAACCAGCATGTATCTAAAGGACCAGTCTCACTCACCTTTGCATTGGGTTGACCACAATTTGGGCATAAGTTACGACGATCAGCAAAGAGTTCAGCTTGAACCTGAGCCACAACCTGGCGAGCATTTATTTGATGCTCCCACTGCCTAATCGTTTCTTGTGGGAATAGTTCACATGCTCCATCTCTTCAAAATAGCAGAAGTTAGTTTATGTAAAGCTGACAGCTCACAATTTAGTTCATATAAAGACGGAAAATGAACAATCATGTGCAAAATGAACCAAAGATTGATCTTGAATTTGTCCAAAGGAACACTTACTTAAAATGATCATATCCATCAATTGCATGGTTACAGCGGTAGCAGAAGTACTGCCCACAGTTATTACATACCATCTTGTTGCAACCTTCAGTTCTTGAGATTGCCATCTTACAAGATGGGCATTGCTTAGCATCACGAAGTACTTCCTTGACGCTAAGAAGTTCATTAATCATCTCTCGCTCCCTACGCTTTTGGTCATCCTTGAATTGCGATGAATTCTGACGCTCCTGTAGGCCAAAAACAATTAACATTGGAAGATATTTGTGTCATTGTAACTTTAAAAATATCCTGCGAAAGGAACTATGTTTACAACGTACTGATAAAAAACTAAAAAAACATCAATGAAGAATACTGATTTTGAAATTTTACGTGAGGTTCTTTATGAGGAAAGTTACTAAAACCCCCTAGTTTTGTCATAATAAACTAGTCAGTCGATTTTTATTTTAAAACATCCTTATGTTTTGGTTCTGTCAATCAGGAGGTCCTTCTAGAAGTATTATTTATGTAACAAGTATAAACAGACTGAACATATGAAACCAACTACATCCAAGTATTGCTTACCTAACACATCAGAATACCATTTTTTTCTTTTTAGTCTTCCTCTATCTCTTATCTCAGACCATCTTTTCTTCTTTTGTTGTTTTCATTGTCAGGGGATAAAAAACCCAAAAAAAAAAATAAAAATCCCCGTCTGCTGTTGCAGCTGTTCTCCACAGCCAGCATCAATAATTGTTGGCACTAACCTCACCCTTAGTACACGTCGTGATGGGGACCTTGCTGGTGCTACACACAAAAGCACTATTGCCACTTAAGTCTTAAATATTCTAGACTCCTAAAAAATCTCCCTCCTTCAGCTGCTGTAGATGCCACCGTCAATTGGGATGGGTTGCTTGCGCTGGCACAAGTTCAGATGGACAACTTCCAACCCTCATTGCTACCTGAACTTGCAGAAATCGGAGTTTCTGAGTCAGCTCCCCAACCCCAACCTCACCCTCTTCTTTCTCTCTCTATGCAATCTCTCTTATCTAGGTGTGCCTCATATGTCCATGTGGTTACTTCCACCTACTTGCCTTCTTGATTTCTTTTCCTTTTTCTTTTTCCATTTCTTCCATTTTGGTACTTAATTTCTAGCTCATTCACAAGTAACAACTCATAACAACTCACAAAATGTATAAGAAATGATTATTGTTGAAAAGAGTGGCTGCAATGGTGTCGCAGAGAGACATATTAGTAAATAGGAAATTGAAGAGAGAGAAAGAGCAAGAAGAAATTGAAGGTCTGTATAAATAGCCTAGTTTTGGGGCTTTGTTGAGAGGACCATGAACTGCATTTGAGGTTTTGCTATGAGGCATGTGGAGGGGGAAAAAGACAAATTTGTTAGGAGCATAGCAATGGGAGGAGTACAAAGGGAGTATTTGGATTTTTAGCTTTACCTTTTTCTTTTGACCATCATACTTGTCTCATTGACTACTAGAAATAACATCAAAATCTACCATAACGATAGCTAGTTTAACGGGATCAAAATATGAAACTACTTTTAATTTATTTTTTAAAAATGGGGAACTGACCAATGTATTATAGTAAAACTCGGGCAGATTTTATTAATTTTAACCTTTCTACTTTTTTTTGTTCACTACTTTAAAGTAAAAAGACACTTTACTTTTTTGTTCTAAAAACCCTACAGTTTAAGCATATCACCTTGCCATGCATTAGGAAAAAAGTATTATTATGAAAACAAAAGGCAAAATATTTAGTTTCTGTTAGATATATTCAGAATAAATAGTTTTCCTTATTTGAAAGCTGAGATATCATTTTATTTGTTTCCTATTCTGTTTTATGCTCCATATCAGTTAGGGATATTTGTTTTCTGTTCTATTTTATTATCCCTATCATTTAGGGGTTGATTCCTAGTAAAAATCTAGACACACTTGTATAAATTAAGGGGTTTTTTCCCCGACAGAAATATACTGATTGAACTTTTACGTTCATGGTATCAGAGCCTAGGGTTTCTTTTTGCAGTCATCCATCTTGGCCTTTATTGCCTTGTCTGATTGAGTTCTTAGTTTATTGGCCTTTATCGCCACCACTGCTTTAAGATGTCAGATGTCCTCGACACAAATTCAAAGATACCTAGTCCAACTTATGCTGCCCTTCAAAATACTTGATTCATCAAAGAACCCTGCTTCTAATGAACTTCAGAACTTAGGGTTTCGCTTAGATGGCAAGAATGACCTACAATGGGCTAGGATTGTGAAACTTACTCTCAAAAGGAAGGACAAACTCAATTATATTGTTGGAGAAACACCAACTTGTGAAGATCCAAAATTCAAGGCATGAGATATTGAAGACACTATCATCACAACATGGATGCTGAATTCTATGTAGTTGGATATAAGCCGTAATTATATGTTCCTTGAATCTGCTAAGGAAGTGTGGGAGATTGTGCACGGTACCTATTTCAAAGATTAAGATACTTCAACTATGTATGAGATCAAAACTAAGATTGCTAATACCAAGCAAGGTAATCTTTTAATTACAGAGTATTATAATGTGATGACTAGTCTATGGCAAGAAATTGACTTGTATCAGAATTTGAAACTGAGTTCAGCTGAAGATACTCAAATGCTACTCCAAGAAAAAGAATGGCATCGAGTGTTTGATTTTTTAGCAGGCCTAAATGCTGAATTTGATCAGGTTAGGGTCCAAATTCTTGGGGGAGAAAAACTCCTTACTCTGAGTGAAGCATTTTCCATCATTCGAGGGGAAGAAAGCCGACGATTAGTGATACTAGATGCTAATTTCATAGCTGCTGGTTCTGCTATAGTTACAGCTAGAGGCAATAATGGACATGGTAGGCAAAGGATTGAGAATAAGGGAGACCCAACCAAAGCATTCTTCTATGATGATCTTTGGTGCACTCACTGTAAAAAACCACGCCACACAAGAGATACCTGTTTCAAGTTGTATGGAAAAGAGCAAGTATTGAGTAGAATAAAAAATCAGAGAAGTCAAGCAAATCTGACAAAACAGGAGGCAAATTCTGGACAGCCCTCTAATGAAGACAAAGGATCATTCAAAGGACTCAATGATGAGGAGATTGAAAAACTAAAGAGTTTTTTGGAGACATTATCATCCAGCTCATACTCATTGGCTCAATCAGGTAAGGATCTGATCTATTCTTCTTTCAATGCAAATAATGTTTTCTTAGACTCTTGGATAGTTGATTCTGGTGCAACTGATCACATGACCTATGACTCTAATTTGTTTGATACATATGAACTTTGTCCTAAGATGAACACAATCGGGATTCTGATGGCATTGGCAGAACATTTTAATTGGTCTCTTCAACAGTTTGATATTAAAAAAGCATTCTTGCATGAAGATCTAGAATAGGAAGTATTTATAGAACCATCACCAGGGTTCAGTGAAAACTTTGGGAACAAGGTTTGTAGTCTTAAAAAGGCGCTCTATGGCCTAAAACAATCACCACGTGCTTGGTTTGAAAGGTTTACAAAGGCTATGCAAAGAATGAATTATATACAAAGTAGAGGACATCATACTCTCTTTATCAAGCATTCAGCCCAAGGCAAATTGACTGCTCTCTTGGTATATGTGGATGACATCATTGTAATTGGGAATGACTTAGTTGAGAGTGCAAAGTTGAAAGAAGAACTAGCTCAAGAATTTGAAATCAAGGATCTTGGAAGGCTTAAATACTTCTTGGGCATTGAGGTAGCTTACTCAAAAGAAGGAATATTTCTTTCTCAAAGGAAGTATATCCTAGATTTACTTAACGAAACTGGCTACCTTGGAAGTAAACCAGCTGAAACACCTATTGAGCAAGATCACTGCCTAAGAGAAAGAGAGGGAGACATGGTTGACAAAGGTAGATACCAAAGGTTAGCAGGAAGATTAATTTACTTGTCACATACAAGACCTGATATTGCCCATGCAGTTGGTGTAGTCAGCCAGTTTCTGCATGATCCAGGAAACGAAGGCTATTCAAAGAATTCTTCACTATTTGAAATCTACACCTGGAAATGGAATTTTGTTTTGGCAGAATAATGAGCTAATGATCAAAGCCTATACAGATGCAGATTATGGAGTGTCATTAACTAATAGAAGATCCACTACAGGTTATTGTACATTTCTTGAGGACAATCTTGTGTCTTGGAGAAGTAAAAAAACAGAATGTGGTGTCAAGATCAAGTACTGAGGCTGAATTCAGTGCACTGGCACTTGGAATAAGTGAACTGCTGTGGATTAAAATTATCCTAGATGACTTGAAGATTGAAGGGGATGGAAATATGAAATTGTATTGCACATAATCCAGTTCAGTATGATAGAACCAAGCATGTGGAGATAGATAGACATTTCATTAAAGAAAAAATTGAAGCTGGCATTATAAGTATTCCCTACATCAGGTCAGAAGAACAAATTGCAGATATGCTGTCCAAGGGATTGCCTACTCAAAAGTTTCAAGAATTAACTAGCAAGCTGGGAATGCAGGACATTCATTAACCAGCTTGGCGGGGAGTGTTAGATAGATTTGGAATAAATAGTTTTCCTTATATGACAGTTGAGATATTATTTTATTTGTTTCCTATTCTATTTTATTCTCCATATCTGTTAGGGATATTTGTTTCCTATTCTATTTTATTCTCCCTATCATTTAGGGGTTGTTTCCTTGTAAACATCCAGACACACTTGTATATATTAAGGAGTACTTTCCCCGACAGAAATATACTGATAGAACTTTTACATTCAGTTTCAGACGAGGGGAAATTTTCTTGATGAGCTTCAGATAAAATGTTTTGGCTTTTTCTAGAGCTTAATAGCTCCATTTTGAATTATGAACTTTCCATTATCCTGAAAGGAATTTTTAGAGTTGTAACCCTCAGCTAAACCTTTTCAGTTTATGGTCATTTTAGAGAGAGCGAAAAAAAAAAAAAAAAAAAAAAAAGAGGAGAAAAATGGGTTAATAACAAAGTACCAACTTCCCCAAATTTACATCTTTGGAAATGGATTATTGCACTCCAAACTTCGTGAATCAGTTCCAAATCTAGCCAAGGTCTAAAATTTCATTTTAGGTGAGCACATGGCCATGAGCCACAATTAGGAGTCTGACCGAAATTAATTTTTATTTAACTTTATTTAGCCAAAAAATGCTCAGTAAACTTTAGCAAGCCTTTGAGTATATCTCAACTTTCATTCCACTAGAAAAAATTTCCTAAATGGACCTGAAGCCTAATATGACGTGGAAACCAAGATTGTCAAACTCGTTTCAGCCTAGAATCAGTAGAGGATCCATAAACTCGTATCGTAAAATTGTAAGATTTTACTACATAGTAAAATACCCTTAATAATCAAACTATACATGTATAAAAATATAAATAAACTTTTATACAAATTTAATCCTACATAGATAGAAACATAAATAAGATATTCTATAAATTTAGTACTCATAAATCTATATTAAAATCATAAGAAAACTCATTCACAAAAGAAGTTCAAGTTCATATCTCATATTAAGATTTTAGTGTATATAAAAGAAATTAATTCATATCTGTCACACATTTATTAAGTTACCAATATACAATGCACCAATAAATACAACATGAAATGAAATATAAAATTCAAAAAAAGTGATCAAAGTTTTTATTCAAATCCATATAATATAAATTAACTTTAATCATATTATTAGATAAAATATTTGATTAATATTCAATATATAAGCATAAACTTAAATAGAATATTATATGAATAAATAAAATTAAGTTTAAAATTTTACCTTTAAGATTTCACATGCATAGTAAGCTCATACGAGTTTACTCATGAGTTTACTAATTTCATAGTATTGACTCGTGAGTTTATGATTTTATGCAAAAACGTTTTTATAAACGAGTTAACTCATTTAATTGAATACAAAATATAAAATTGTACGAGTTGACTCGCAAGTTTAACAACAATGGTCGAAAGAGCTTAAACTTCCCAAAATCCATAAAAATCTTGAGACCATAGAAAGAAAACCCCATCCTCATTGTCACGACTTCCAATTCGTACAGTTTGTTAGGCTCTCATTCATTGCCACCTCCCAACCATGTATATATTTCAGTCTCATGAACAAGCTACTAACTAGGCAAATTCTTCTCAAGAAATAATCTGCATAAAAGACATATGGCATACCAAAAGAAATGGAAGAATGAAATGCTTGAGATGAGAAATCTACCTCTAAGATACGAAGCTTTATTTCTGGAGTTAAACATGCTAGACCCACATGGCGTCGCTCCCTGCAAAGTGTACAAAAGCTAAAAAAGCACTTTGAGCACTGTGCATCATGCTCTTCATCTTCTAGGCAAGGTGTTTCACATCGTGGGCAATATACAACATCAGACATGGATTCTAGTGTTTTTTGCAACATTAATGACTCCCATCGTTCATATTTTTCATCACCTAGCAACCGTTTCAATAAGCCAGGTGGAACTATATCCCCACATTTTGCATCTGGACATTGAAGCTTGTTCACAGTGCCTTCTGCAACATGCATGTGAGAATAAGTCTTCAGGCATTTCTCACAGAAAAAATGCTGGCAAGGTAGCTTGATAAAGTCACTGCCTGTTAGATAGAGAAAACAAAATGGTAAAAATCTTTGGTAGGAAGACAATAATATGACAATAATACCTCTACAAATCAATGCACATAAAATAAAGGTTTTAATAACATAACCCAAACCTTTGTCCAAATTTGGTGATTGTAGCTTATGGTTCTAATTGAGTCAATAGCATCCTAATTTTGCCAATTAGTTTCAATTGTACTAGTAGTCAAATTTAAATTGGGAAATGTGTTTTCAGCTAACATAGCATCCAATTATACCAAAAAATTTTATTTCTATTTTTTTATATAATTATATTACTAAATAAATTTTTATTATGCCATTTTTAAGTACACTTTTAGAAAAAACAATTTGGAAATTTAAAATTAAATTATTAAAATAAGTTTCTATTGTAAACTTTACTTTTAATAACATAATTAAAATTTTAAAAAATTCATTAGACTTTTTTCAATGAGTTCAATTTTAGTTTTTCAAATTTAGTAGTTGATGGTTTCCAATAAATTGAGTTTTTTTCCTACCTAATTGTGGATGTTATGTCAGTTTAAAACACAATTTCTCCAATTTTAATTTTGACCATGGTACCATTAAAACCAATTTGCCAAATTAGCGTACAATTGACGCAATAAAAACCTTTGGGTACAATTGCAAATTCAATTAAAAGTTTGGGTTTTCTGGATCATTAAGCTTATAATAACATATGTGAAAGTAATATATCTAGAATAAATATTAATGTGATAAACAAAACAGCTCATACATGAAATCAAAGGACAAAATTAAAGAGAAATATGTTCTTACCAAATAAAATAAAAGAATAAAAGAAAAGACCTTATAAAGTTGTAACTGAAGGAATCCCAACAACTTGATAACCTTTATAAAAATAAATACGTACCTTATCAAATATCCATTTAAAATATAATAAAGATTTCAAGCTTCAGTTCTCACTAACATTCTCTCCAAGGGAAGATACCAAGTTAAGTAGTGCTTATTTGTAGTCATAATATTATGGGCAAAAAGACGTGAACAATCATCATATTTTCTGCACAGTACCTAAAATAAAACGATTGATAGCCATAACCCGTTTGTAATGTCTCCTGTAGTTCTTTTATCCAAAGTAGCACTTCATGAAAACAAGCAAGGGAGAAAGTAGACGTTTTGAGTTTAAGAAATGTACATTTTCTTTCTTTTGGAGTAATCATACTTCATGTGAAGAAATATAATATTCAATAATATCAGGTACACATCATATTAGTAGTTCCATCGTTACAATAAACTATTGTGCGCTACAGCTAGAATTTGTTACTATTAAAAATAGTTATTACTGTTCATAATATTTTCACTTTGACATTGAGTGAAAACAGAATATAATTACATTTTGGTACCTTTTTGTTTCAAGCCTTCCACAACATCATTCTTTGTCTTTCACTGACCTCTATTATTCCCTTCTATTTAATGTCAACAAAACTGAAAAACTTGCAATCTCCTAACTCAAAATTTCAAATCTAAACTAACAAAAACTGAATTGCCAGTCCATTGCTCTTCCATTATAAGGCAACACATAACCTTTCCATTGCTTAAAGCCTTTATCTATCCTGTTGTTTCCTTGAACTTTCCTAATATGATCATTGCCTACCCACCTGCTTGGTTGGAGTTTTGTTTGTCATTACTGAGACCACTTCCAGATTAAATCAGTCACAAATTGATATAATAACTGAAGATGAGATAATTCACCAGAAATTTTTAAGGTGAACAGCATAGTGCTCCCAAGTCTGCAGTATAAATGATGTGTCTTAATCTTAGGATGATTAGTTTCTACTGAATAAAACCTTCTATCTCCTGAAATGACGTTAGTATTTGGACCATTGTCACTATCACCCTTCTGTAAAGAGGGAAAAGCCAGGGGGTGGGGACAAGAAATTGGAAAATAGTAAATTAACTGACAGACATTATATTTTTTAAATTCCCAAACCTAATACAAACATCAAAAAGATGGTAAATAAACCCTACCAACAGACCAAATAATTCAAAACTGAATGAGATTTTGTTTCAGATCAAGAAATTTGATTGAACTTACCAACATATACATCATAACAGATGATGCATTGATGCAAGTTTTTCAGAAAATTCTCATAGCACTGCTCATCATTGTAACTTCTCATTGAAAGAACATCAATATCCAGGGAGACACTTCCTGAAATTGCACGTCTGTCTCCAGTATATTTTATGCCATAAGGACCAAGCATTATCTCTTTATCAACCCCAAGATAAGAAAGAGAATCATTCTTTATCCATTCAATCCATTGATATAGAACTTCCTGCCATGGTTGTTCCATCCATATCGTATCTAGCATAGAGCACAGATTAGAAATCCTAATGGAATCCAACCACTGAACTGTGATGGCAAAGTAAGGTGGTAGGTGGCTTGGGTATGCTTTAGGTAATAAGCAGGTAAGAACAATTGGTGGAAGATACTGAACTTTGAATGAATATGAGAAATCATCTGAACTTTCTCTTTTCATTTTAAGGTCACCACATGAATTAAGCATTGCAGTTACAGTAATTTCCTCAGGACCTTCAGTGCGGATGTGAGTCTGCAAAATAAAATACAGGTATCAGATTATAAACCTTTCCACAGCTAGGGCCCTGATTTCAAATTATAGGCTCATGTAATAACCTGAAAAGATCTAAGGCTTCCTTGGCTGTCAACAATGAAACCATTCTCTCCATAAATGGACTCCATAGCAAGCAACTGCAACAAAGTTAAGGATAAGAGAAGGCAGAAAGAAAAAGCAAATATATATATATATATGTATATATATATCAAGGATAATCATGAAAGCACTAATCCAACTCATTCAGATTTTGGGAAAATAATTTGACTCATGTAATGGATTGGTCCAAAACACCAGGTTATACTTTGATCTAAACTAGATTTTTGCAAGCTAAACATAAAATTAAAGTTAATTAATAACATACATATGTTAATTCATATGGATGGAGTATCTAAATTAGTCAATAGCTACTTATAAAAAAAAAATTAAGAAGAAAAAGAGTTGCTAATTACCGAGTTATAGGTACCTTAAAAGGAAATTTACTTAGGGTAAGTAGACAATAGGATAGGAAAAGAGAGCCAGACTAAACATGATCTTGTTAGTGTTTTAAGTACCTATGTAATGTTGAAGCATAGAACCTGCACAACAAAAACTGTTAAGCCTGAGGCACACCTACTTCACTGTCCTTTAAGGATAATTTCAGGTTAACAGTTATCCCCTAGAATATAAGAAAACCCAGCTGCAGATGGCAAAGAAGAAGAGGGGAAAGAATCTATTCTAAATAGGAAATAGGCTGTTGTAGCTGTAGGCTGAAAAATTATATACTTACCAATAATGTTATAATTAGAGATATATTTGAAGAGAAAACTGGGAGTTAACTTTAGCAGCTGAAAAAATAGGAGTTACGAGTTAATAAAAATATACAGTCAAATAACTAGTGTCAGCTGCCAACTAATGGGAAGCTGGACTGCAGGCACAGCCAAATAGCATGTAAGTTATATCAAAAGTGGAACTGAAGCCTTCTCCAACTTATATTGAGGACAGAGATAGGTGAAGCAATATATCTAGCAAAGCAGGTGCAAGAAAGGGAAAACCACCTAGTTATCATATTTAGCCATGTTAATAGCAGCTAGGTTGACATCTTAAAAATCAAGAATGGTTTATTTATGCTCCCAGATAGAATTTCTTACAAGAATTTCTTCCAATATGCATACCGCTGGTATTTATTGTCTTCAGTCTTTAGTATCATATCCAATGCCTATTTCTGTTTTTTTTTCCCCCCAAATTCTAAGGTGTTAACCTCATCTGACAAAGCTTCACTAGTCACAAATTAAACCAATATTAAGAACAATCAGACTACAGGCTTATTTCCTATGCACTTCAAGTTTCTTAATTGTAAGACTTTGTATATTCTTAAATTGTTTCCACAAAGCCGTAGTGAAATACATCAATTGTGGCAATAGCACTACGTTCAACATTATAATAAAAACGAACACAGTACCAAAATTGATCAAAATTACCTCATTTTTCTGGAGCTGATCATTGATCATGAGCTGCTCCTCAGACAACTCCGGCTCCTCCACACCTAACCGCAACTTTTTCAATCTAATCATTACATCATCTACTTGTACCCCATCATCATTTATATTTTTACTTGCTTCATACTTGTTTTCAACTGATTCCAAATCATCTTTTTTCTTATCTTCACACGAGAAGCCGACTTTGGAATTCAACAAAACAGCGTCCTCCTCCTCCTCATTCTTGAAATGAGATTCAGATTTTGGACAACTGATTACTTCAACGTTCAACGAACCCGAACCCACATCAGATTTCTTCACAAACTGATACTTGGACACATTCGTAGGGCGATAGCGAGGGTTTCGACGAGTTCTATTAGGGAATTTCGATCCTAATAAAGCTTGTTGATGGGAAGAAGAGGAAGTCGAGGAAGAGGAAGAGGATTCAATATTAGATTGTTGTCCTTGTTGATGATCTTGAGATCGGTTGTGCTTAGCTACGTAGGTCGACTTTTCATCAAGATGATTACGGTGGTGCTGTTGACCACCTCGTCTATTGCTCATGGAGGATTTTGCATACACATTAGCATTTTCGCTAATATTTAAGTGGACTCCAATTGCGGCGAGGTTAAATGCTTTTGCCCCCGAAATTTTGCCATATTACACTACTTCCTCTTCCCTCTTTATACATGCTAGGCATGATATTAAAAATAAATTTATTAAATTTATTTTTATTAAATAATTAATAAGATAATTAAAATTAATATTTAAATAATAATTAAGATTTAATTATTGTTTTATAAAAACGTTATTGTTAAACAAATGAAATAATAAAATAAATTTCTTAAAACTTATAATTATACATGAAGTTAGTTGTAAAAAAATTATTTATTAATTTATATTGTCAATTTTATGTAACATAATTGCAAAAGAAAATTTATTAAATTTAAATGAAATAATTTTTAATAATTAATTAAATAAATAATATTAAGTATTTTAAAATAAAAAAATAAAATTAATAAATAATTGTAAATTATATATATATATATGAAATAATTGTGATAAAAAAATATTTATTGATTCACACTTTCAATTTTATATGACATAATTTTAAAAAAAAATTATTAAATTAAATAAAATAATTTCTAATAACTTATTACATTGTTATCTGCCCTCGTATACATAAAATTTTGAACAATCAATGAATTAATTTAAATCTTTACTTTCGATTTAAAATTTTTATTTTTTAGTTTTTTATAATTTTTCTTAAAAGTAGTTTATAATCTTTACTGTTTAAGATTTTTTTTTTTTTATTCAGAATATTTTGATTTCATATTTAGAGCTTTTACATTTTTATAATCTGTATTGATCAAATATTATAAAAATTGTATTGAAATAAAAAAGTATATTTAAAAAATCTTAATAATAATAATAATAAATTATAATAACAATCTTCCGGAGACCACTTGCTAATTAATTTTACCGTTTGATATTTTGGTCTTGCCCGGGCTTGCAGCATACAATGGGAGAAGCTTCTTCTTCTTCTTCTTGATTGAATTCCTCTTTAAATGCCACCTGTTTTTTGTACTTAGCCCGTTATTGTCAACCAAAAATTAGTCGTTTCTCTACACTATATTTAGGAAAATAATATAGAGAGAAAAGAAAATAAGGTGAGAAAATAAATTTTATTTTTATTCTTTATTTTTTTTTATATATTTGGATAAAAGGAGAAAAAGAAAAATAAATTTATTTTTCCTTATTTGGAAAGCAAAATATGGAAGAAAATAAAAATATTATTTTATATATTTTCAATTTTACTCTTTATTCAGAAAATATTTAGATATATAATTATTTTGTATAATGATAAAAAAAAATAATTATTTATAATTTAATTGATTTTATATGAATTTATTTTCCTTCCACATATTTGGATAAAAGGGAGGGGAAGGAAAATAAATTTATTTTCACTTATTTGGAAAGCAAAATATGGAAGGAAATGAAAATATTATTTTATATATTTTCAATTTTACCCTTTATTCAAGAAAATATTTAGATATATAATTGTATTGTATAATGATAAAAAAAAATAATTATTTTATAATTTAATTGATTTTATATGAAGTAAAAATTTATATAATGATAAATATAATATTAATAATAAAAAAATCCAACATTAGTTTTTGATATTTTAAATGTTAAAAAAAATGTTAAAAAAAAATATATTTATACACTGAGTTATATTTTTTAAATATTGAACATTAATTTTAAAATTAAATGTTAAACGCTAATATTTATCAAACATTATTTTTCAATATTTTAATATTTAATTATTGAACATCAATTGGTAAATGTGAAACTAAAAATACACTAAATAAAAAATATCATAAGATTTTGAGAGAATTAATTTCAAGTAAAAATTTTAGATAAAATTATTTTATTAATTTTATAATTTAAATTTGCTTTATGTTTATTTTAAATAAAAAAGTGCGTAAGAGGTAGTTTCAAAATCAAACCCACAATGAGGACAAAAGGGATTAATAGGCACATGTTGGTTATAAAGATTAAGCCTTATTGGAATAATATCACGATAAACCTTTAAAAAATCAATATTTAAGGTAGAACTGAAATGTTCCAAATAAATTTCCATCAATCTTGCGAAGAGTTAGAATGAGAGGAAGGACCCACCGACCTTGATAGCAAGTCTGCAAAATAGGCACTCTTAACATAATACATTCCCTTGTTCTTGAGATGCCAAAACACCCTATCATGAGAAGCAAATCTAGGGCAAGGAATACTAAAAATTTTTGAAGCTTTAAAAGGTAGAAAAGACTGTTTCACCAATTGTTTACTCCAATTTCGATTATCCAATAATAGAGTAGAAACCATTACATACAATAAAAATTAAAATAAAAATCAAGAGTAATATAGATTTTTATATTAATTAAATAGAATGATATTTTATTTAATAAAATTAAAATATTTAAATATAGTATATAAAAATAAAGATCTAAATAATGTAATATGATCAAATGCACGTGAAAATATTTAACTTATTTTTATCTATTCCCTTATTGAATAAATAAATAAACAAAATGTAGTTTTATAGACAAGCTTAATAATAATATTATCATATATTTTCATAAAAATAAAAAAATCCAAAAATTTATAAAAAAAAATTAAGAATATTTCATTTCCATAAAAACTTAAATTAAAAAAAAAAAAGACAATAATAACATCAACAATCAAAGTCAAGTCTTAACATATTGTGATTCCTTTTACAAATTATTCATTTACTTTGCAAAAAATAGAGAAAAATTATGCTTACATCATAACACTATTTTCCCATAAACAATATTGTATCTACCATTTCATTTATTATCTTCAACCAAAATGAAGAAACCAATTATATGCTACAACGATTAGATCTCATTAATAGGCCATTGGGCAATTTATAATATTAGCATCATCACTGTAAATTAATTAATAAAGAACAACAAAATATATGTATTTGATGAAATATATACAAAGAAAAAAGAATTTATTTTTTTAACCTTATTGTTTGACTAGGTTGGTCAAACCTATGTCAAAAATCTCTTTTGATCCCAACAACATAGATTGAAAGACTATAATCATCTTCTATAAGTATGGTGATTGCATAAATAAAGTTGTCATTTCATTGGAAGCTAAATGGAACCAATATTCAAGTGTACTCATAAATATCGCTCGCTACAAGTAAATAACTATCGTTATTCCAAACAAAGCTTGGCACATTTTGAACAGTCAAGTTCGCAGTCTTAGTCGCAACACCTTTAACGATTGCAAATATCAAAAGAATTTGGAGGGATTCAAGTAACTAGCTAGACAAAGCCATATGCATTAGGAACTGCGAATGAAATAAAAAAAATCGTAATAACGACCTCCTTGTAGTTACTACGACCTTCCATGTTGCATCACCCCAAGACTCCAATTACATTTGCAGTGGGCAGTAGTGTCCAGGTTAGCCAACGTGACCATGGTAACACCCGTGAGATAGAAGTAGCACCCATAATCTTCGATTGCACCTAAAAGACTCAAACTACTACATTTTTTAAATGAGCCAATCAAAAATGACACGTGTACTAGCCGTTAAACACAATTAAAGATCTTGATCGTGAAAAAGCAAAATTTAAAGCAACACTTGAGTCACGATTGCTAATTCCTTATCTCTACTATGACATTTGACTGATAAGCATTTAATACTAGATTTTGCCATCAACTTTGGAGATTATAAGATAGTTTCATCTCTAACATCTCTTTGGTGGGAGTAACCTATAAATACTTTGCTATCAACTTTAGAGATTATAAGATAGTTTCTTCTCTAACATCTCTTTGGTGGGAGTAACCTATAAATACTCCACCAAATGGACATAAATGTATGAGAATAGTATTTACTAAGGTCAAACTCTTACAAATTTTTTTATCAACTTTCTCTCTCTTCGTTAATCTTTGTTATTTAGTTCTAAGAAGTTTGGTGTGAGCTCTAAACACCGTTTGGGTCTGGGTTTGAGAGTGAGCCAATCTAAAACTCTTGTATAGGTTTGAGTGTTAGCCTTGGGAAACACTTGTAAGGTTATGTGTGAGCCTTTGCAAAACACAAGTTGTAAAGTTAGGTGTGAGCTTGAAAACACCATTAAGAATTAATGGAACACTCAATTAGAAGATTTGAAGAATGAATGTATGGTTGATTAAGACTCGAACCACTATAAATCTTTGTGTATTTTATTCTTCTTCTACTTCTTGCATTTGCTTAATTAACCTTTCTTCCAAAATTAAAATTGCTTACCAATTCAACCCCCCTTTCTTGGTACATAAGGGCCAACACCTATAATTTTGGAGTCACCCAGTTTTTTATTTATAAATATAATTATGCACATGTAATTACTACTAAAAATCAATTATCAAAAAAATATAGTTTACACACCTACAATTTAGATACCAATCTTAATTTATTCTCAACTAGATTAACTTTACTACCTTTGTCATTAGAGTTTAGTGATTTAAGAAGAAAGTAACTTTAATTTATTGATATTACCCTTATTAATATGTGGTAGACCTACTCCTCTTCAAGGCACAGTTTGGCATCATGGGCCAAACTCATTCAACTTGTCATAAGTACAGCTCAATTCAAATTAGACTCCCAACTTATCGGTCAACTTGGCTCGACTCATATGTGGCTCTTCAGCCCAACCTCAACTATCTTTTTCAGGAAGCATCATCCTATTCAGGAGACACTATCCTCTTTAAGAAGTGTCACATAAGAAACGAAGAATTATCCAATGCAGAAAATATGTTCACTCTTACATAAACAATCCATCCGAGTTATTATATAAAAAATCCTCAATCAGGCACTTCATTCATTTTATCTCATATACTGCTAATCTCATCTCTTAATAACAATCCTTGACTTAATCATCAATGTAGACTTATGGCATAAGGCCAGACTTCTTTCTCAGTATCTCTTATCTTGTAAACCCAATCCAGAAAAGACCCAAAACATTTAACCTAAGCCTAAGAAGCCCCTCGAATTATCCAACTCAATACCTACAATCAACATCATTTGGCATGTTGAGATTAGACTAAACTGATAGTTATTCATTCCTTAATCATGGCCTCTCCTAATAACCTTAAAATTTAACAACCGCATAACTACTCAAACATGATAGGGCCCAAAATGCCCCCATCATAAGCCACCTATGACTCTCTCCCTTTAGCAACATAACAAGACATGCCTTAAGCAGTACAATTGAGGCATAATCCCAAATCATCAAGGCACTATTGCTTTGCAGATGCTTATGAAAAGTTTACTTTAGTATTGACAGAACTCAAGCAAGCTCTAACATAAAATTAAGAGCAAATAGTCATATTACAGACACCTTTAATGATCTCAACCTAGAAACAAAGCTCCCTTTTGCCTGCTTTACTTGCCTAGACTAGGATAAGGGATAACCAAACTTATAACCAGCATGGGTACATGAAGAATTGCCTCGAGAAACAAGGTTAGCTCGATGCTACGAAATGCATGACAAAATAGAAGAATCCTTATATAGACCTATTGATAATTGAGTTATTCGTTCAGACAACTTATTCCTTAATGATAAAGCTTTTCAAAAGAAGATAATAGACATAATCAAACAAGTGCAAGGTAAAGAATATTTTGCTTTATATGATCATATGCATGACCATAACCCCTCACCATGGGAAATTAGAAATAAGCTCATGCCAAGAAATTTTAAGCTACCTTGCATTAATAATTATGACAATTCAACCATCCCGATGAGTCACTTATATAAGTTTCAATCTAAGATTGAGCTTTATAACTACTTAGATTCCTTGTTGTCTAATATTTTTTCCTCCACCCTAGAAGGAGTAGCTCAAGAGTGGTACCAAGACCTTACCTATGATTTAGTCTGAAATTTTACACAATTATCCTAATTATTCGCAGCTTGGTTTGTCTATGTCATACATAAGTTAAGATCTCCTCTGACCTATATGTGGTGGTCTGGGAAGAAGGAAAATCATTAAATGATTACTTACTAAAGTTTAATAAGATAACAATACAGATAAACAATCTCAACCAAGAGGTAGCCACTAATGTCATGATCTATAACTATAAGAATAGGGGCCTACTTGATTCTCTCAGCATTGATCCTCTTAGGAACTTCTATGAGCTAATGGCAAAAATCACAAGTTCATTTGCCTAGATGATAACCATCATACTTACTCTCATGGTCTATATAGAAAGTGGGAGAATAAAAACTAAAATGACAGTTAAAATGATAAAGGTTGAGCCAAACATAATGATTCACGTCAAGCCCTTTTAGTTCACATAACTGTTTGACTTATTACTTCACTCCTTTTATAGTATGCAAAAGTTAGATCCTTCATTGGATAAAGAAACTAAGTGAAAGAATACAATACCCTTAACCCCTCAAAAGCTCATCTTCCAAAAATAAAGATAAATGCTACAGTTTTCACTGAGACCACGAACATGATACATAAGCTTGCTTGGACTTATGAAACAAGATTAAAAGACTAGTTCAGTAAGAACGACTTAAGCATTTCAAAAAAAGACCAACTAATAATGAAACTAAGCATGAATGCCAATAGGAATACGTTCATCGAGAAAAAAAAAATTAAACAACAGAGAATATACTGGTGTAGTTGATGTTTTCATATGTGGAACCACTAGAAGGGATAACTTGTTTTAAACAAAAAGGCAGATCGATGAGGTTTATCATGTAAATTGCAAATCCAATATGGTTAAGTCTATATTTGACTTAATCACATTCTCCTTTGAGGATGATAGAAGGTTGTGCACTCCTCATGTAAATGTTTTAGTGGTTTAGGGTTTAAATTTAAAATTTCATGGTTAAGCCACTTTCGGAGGATGATGGTTGCTTGATTAATATGCTAATTGCTAAAGAATATAAGGCCCTAGATCAGGACCTTAATAAATGTCACTAGCTGACCTTAAAGGAACAAGGGTGGATGTTCTAGGATCTGTTGAGTTGAACATAGAGATGCAGATTCAGATGTCACCAAAAAGTTCAAAGCTATATGGATGGTGGTAGACATACCATTCACTTACAGTATGATTATTAAATGATGGTTTTACATGATATAGGTACTTGCATATCCATTCAATACTTAACCATGAAGTTACCCACTAAAAGATGTATGTTATGGTTAAATGGACTAGAAAGTCATGCGGTAAACTTGAATGAATGTCCTCAAGGAAGCAGCTCACACTATCATTATAGAGCCACTAGACTTCTCCAAAGACCATTCCCCTAAAGCAACCAAGCTAGCAAAAGATCTAAAATCTCTACTTGTTAACAGAGGCTTCATATTACAAATTAGGACATAATGGATAGAACTAGTTAGAAAAGACATTAGCTTGAACCTATCTAGTAGCCTTAAGATGTTTATTATCAATAGCAGCAAATATGCTACCATTGCCACTTTGAGACCTTGGTAACCCTATGACAAAATCTATGAAAATATCAATCTAAGGTTGCATAGGTATGGGTAAAAGGGCATATGAACTATGGGGCTGAACTTGGACTTTGCTTGCCTACGTGTAATGCACTTATCACCAATAGATTGCACATCATGTTTCATGTTAGGCTAATAAAAATGCTCATGCTATTTGTCCAATGTGTTTTGCACACCAAATTGCCCCATCAAGCTACCATATGAGTTTCCCTTACAAGTAATTTATGAATAGAAGAAATAGGGACACACAATTTGTCTTTTTTGAATAAAAATCCTCATGCTTATAAAAATCGCCAAATGAATTTTTAGCATATACATCCCATACTTTGCCAAAATCAACATCATTGGCGTACAAGTCCTTGAGCAAATCAAAACCAATTTAGTTTACAAAGAAGTAAGTAATGCATACCTCCTAGACAATACATCAACTATAACATTTTCTTTCCCACAATTATATTTGATTACATAAGGAAATGTTTCAATGAACTCCAGTCATTTAAAATGTCTTTTATTGAGCTTACCTTAGGATTTCAAGAACTTTTAGCTCTTATGATTAGAATAAATGATGAATTCCCTCGGCCACAAATAATGTTGCCATATTTGAAGAGTTCTCACCAATGCATAAGGCTTTTTGTCATAAGTAGGACAGTTTAATGCTGCCCTTTTGAGCTTTTTATTGTCCCTTAATACCTTAAAAGGGGGTTGAATAGGGCAATGACAAGTATTAACAATTAAAATTAAGTGTGAAAAAGATGAATAATTAAGACAGGATTTATAGACGTTTGGCACAACTTACCTATGTCCTTTCATCTAGCATCTCCACTAGAGCCTTTGTTATCTTAATAGCTCAAGGTGCTATGAACAACCTTTACACAAGTTTTCAGGCACTTACCAATCATCATAGTCCAAAAAGTTCATACATCTGTAAGTTTTAACACCAACAACGTGGACAAAGATTAGTTCTTTGATTTGTTTGTAATCATTAAAACTAGACTTGGAACCTTGAGATTCAATATTCTTCCTCCATTTTGATGATGACAAAGAGTCTAGCAAAAGTGTATATATATATATATATATATATATATATATATATATATATATATACATATACAAGGATCATATCTTAACTCCTTAATCTATTAAGGTTATGCATTAAGTTATTAGGTTATCCTTTAATTTTTTATTTAAGAGAATGTTACTTGATCATCCTTGGCATGATTTAACATTTTGCTCCCCCTTAAGATATGCTTAAAACATACACACCATTTTATTTCTTAACTTCCTCAATTTATTTCTTGTTTCTCCCATTTTGGCATTACAAAAAAGAAGCAAACAACAAGAAAAAAAGTTGCACAAGAAAAGCATAACATTACAAAAAAAATATAAATAATGTCTTTTACTTTACATTATAAAAAATATGTTGTCCAACCATAAACTAATTTTTTTTAAAAAAAGAAAAAAATAAAAAATAAGAAAAATAATTATGCAAATGACTCATAAGGAGGTGTTTCAGAAGGAGAGGAATGGGTTGGATCTTGAGGTTCTAAGGGATTTACTATTAATTCTTTAAAGGTGTATGTTGCAGTAGGCTTTTTGGACTCTATGGGAAGCTTATGTTCCTTAAGCTATGTTGGCAATGCTTATACCTTAGGTTCTTAAGGAAGATCTTATTACTTGCATGGATTTTTTGGTGTCTCTGGTTACTCATGGACACTTGGGCTGCCAAGTTGTAAGTTTAAGCCCTCCATAATCCAATCCAAGGTTTGGTTAATATCTTTCATCTCAACCTAGAGTTGATGTACTTTCTGGTGGAAAGCAATGGTAGAGGATTCAATCCTTTTAATGACATTAGTAAGGGCTTCAAACTCCTCAAGCACGTTCTGCTCAAATGGGGAGAGAGATAGGGTAGATGAAGTAGGTGTACTGGTTCCAATTCCTACTACTGCTGCAATCCCTGCCTAACAGCTTTTTCATGAACCTCTTCTTCTTGAGGAACCTCTTATTTCTCAAGCACCTCATTGATTAGCCCACTGTCAAGTCTGTAAAGTACACCCATACACAATAGCATTTTCTCTAAAATAGGCTCATTATTAGGCAGTTTCATTAGCACCGGGTCAGTGTCTTCAATCTCTATTTTAGTTTTAGTAATTATCTTCACAAACTTTATAATCTTTATGATGTATCGAGCTATTACAATGACATTAGACATGTCAATTTACCTATCAATTTTCTATAATAGCAACCGAGGTGTTTCACCTTTCGCTTATTCTTCATACACCAAAGGTAAAATAAATCCATCAAGGTGCAATGGCCATTTGATTGGCCTCTTCTATTGATGTTCTAGGTAATGAAACTATAGGCAATCCCTAAGGTTTGGCTCTTAATCTTTGAAGCCTTATTATTATTGTTGTTATTGTTATTGTTTTTGTATTCCTTATTATATCATTTATGAACTTCCAAAACTAGTTGACATCTACTTTAAAGGTTAGAAGAGGCTCCGTCAGACTAAAGTTGGTGGTAGCATCAAGGCATTTAGCCAAATCATTAGGCTTAATTTTGTACTTTTTCCTTAAAGGCCTGAATTTGATTATGCTTGCTTCAGTATAAACATCACAATTGTTCCCCACAATTTTCAATGAAGTAAGGAATTCTATGATTAGTTCCAGGTATGAGGATTACCTGATATGGCAGAATAGTTCCCATCTAATGCCTATGAATAACTCTTCAACTTGCTCTGTTAAGCCATACCTTCGAAAATCATTCCATTCCAGAAACTTTCAACCACCAAGTTATCATTTCAGTAGTTTTTAAGCCAAAAGTTTTTCCTTTTCATCTCAAAGATGAAATTGTTTGGTTAGAGGATTAGTTATAAGTTTAGAGCTGGGTTGGGGGCATGCTCTATTTTAGTTGCCTTTCCCTTCCCTTTTCAATCATGAATTGCCTTGGGTTTGTTCTTCTGTTATGAATTTATGTTTGATGTCTCTGCTGCTTTTTTCTTCTACTGAACTAACATTGATGCTAGATTTTCCTCAGTTTTAAAGCTTGAGTTGGTGCAAGAAGGTTAGAGATTCTTCCTAGCAGGTTGCTTATATCTTTTGGTGGAATCAATTTTAGGTGTCATGAGTGATTTCAGGGAATAATTCATGTAAAATATAAAAAATTATAGTACAATTTGAGAGAGAGATGAAGGGAAAGCAAGGCAATAACAAAAAGTAAAATTAATTTTAGAGTTTAAGAGGTTTAAATAGAAGTTCAACGGGTTTCCCATTTTTAAAAATATAACCGTTGAGAATGTTCAATGGTCAACGACTGTTGGACATGATCATTAACTCGGTTTCAAGAGTTTTTTAGCCAATGATAGTGGTTGGTTCACAACAACCATAACAAAGGTGATAAAAGTTGTTGGGGATATGCAATGATGGTTGTAACCAATAAAAGTAAAATGAAAATCTCACATGCAACACAACAATCATTGTGAGATCCATAATAGTCGTTGGCCATGTTTCTCAATCAAAACTTAGTTTTAATCAAAATTTTCAAAGTCACACCATTTTTGAAAGCTTAGTTGATAAATGTTATTAATCAAATTCAATGAAAAGATGATGAATTCAACTAATATTTGGATAGTTTAATTAACAAATATACATAATTAAAATCTTTAGTTATTAAATCTAAAGACTTTAATAGTGATCAAATATCATCACAAATAATAAAGATTATAGATTAACTGAGAAGGAGATAAACTTGTTTGAAGTTATTCTAAGGTATTTCCATCAATCATACCAAGTTTTCTTTTGATGAATTGCATCTTTGCATCATAAAGAGGTTTAGTGAAAATATCCATCAATTAGTGGTTAGCATCAATATATTCCAACACAATATTGCCATTATTACAATGATTTCTAAGAAAGTGATATCTAATGTCTATAGCAAAGTGATGTCTAATGTCTATATGCTTACTTCTAGAATGTTGAATGGGATTTCTAGACTAGTCTATAACACTAGTGTTATTAGACTTAAAAGCAACTTACTTTACAATAACATTGTAATCGAGAAGTTGTTGTTTCATCCATATGATATGGGCACAACATAGGTTATTTGCTACATACTCAGCTTCAACAATTAATAAAGCAACTGAGTTTTGCTTTTGCTACTCTAAGACACTAAACATTGATTGAGTAATTGATTTGTTTCTAAAGTGCTCTTTCTATCTAAGGTACAACTAATAAAATTAACATAAAAAAATACATTTAACTTAGATAAAAAAAAACTCTTAGGATAAGATACTTGAGCATATGTTTCACAGAATACAAGTAAGACTCTTTAGGTTTAGATTGATATCTAGCACATAGGCAAACATTGAACATAATATTAGGTCTAAAGGTTGTGAGATAGAATAGACTACCAATCATACCTTTATATAGCTTTTGGTCTACATTCTTACCATGTTTAGCTTAATGTTGGTGCTCATAGGAGTTTTATAAGGTTTGTTATTATCCATGCCAAACCTTTTGATTAGTTCCTTTGTATATTTAGCTTGGTTGATGAAGATTCCTTCTTTGCCTTATTTGATTTGTAATCTAAGGAAAAATTTGAGTTCTACTATTATGTTCGTTTCAAACTCACTTTTCATTACTTTAGAAAAATATTCACATAAGCAAACATTAATAACATTAAATATGATATCATCTATATATATTTGTACTAATAATATGTCCCTTTTCTTTTTCTTAGAAAAGAGGGTTGTATCCACCAAATCTTTGGAGAAACTTTTTTACAAGAAAGTTGCTTAGCCTCTCACACCAAGCTCTTGAAGCTTGCTTCAAGCCATATAAGGCTATGATTAGCTTGAACACATATGATTAGGAAAGCAATGGCTTTCAAAACTAGGATGTTGTTTAACATACACTTCTTCATCAATGTACCCATTTAGAAAGACACTTTTGACATCCATTTGATATAACTTAAAGTTCATGTGAGATGGAAATGAAGTAGAATTCAAATGGCTTCAAGTTTGGCTATAGGTGCAAAAGTTTCATCAAAATTAATCCCTTATTCTTAGTTATAGTCTTTGGTTATTAATCGAGCCTTATTTCTAACAATCTCTCCATGTTCATCAAGTTTATTTCTATAAACCTATATGGTTCCAATAACAAAATAGTCATGAGTCTAGGAACTAAGGTCTATACTTTGTTTCTTTCAAATTGAATTGAGTTCTTCTTGCATAGTAAGAATCCAATGCACTACTCTAATGGCCTCATCTATGGTCTTAAGCTCAATAAGGGATATAAAAGCAAGATTAATTCATACATTTCTAAAAGATGATCTTGTTGTTACCCGACTTGAAGGATCACCAATGATAAGATCTCTTAGCTGAGCTTTCTTGAAAATTTAGCCCCTTTCTAGCTGAGTTTGCTCTTTACTAGGAGTAGAAAGAGGTGGACCTTTATTCCTTATGTCTTGTTGCTTATCCATATTCTTTCCTTTTTCTTCAATGTTTAGCTCACTCACAGGACTTGCAAGATCATCAACATCTTTTTCTCTTCTTGAAGAAGTGGGATCGGATTGATCAAATACAACATGCATAAACTACTCTACAACAAGTGTCCTCTTGTTGAAAACTCTATACCCTTTTCAAGTTGCAAAGTATCTAAGGAAAATTCCTTGATTAAAGTTGGAGTCAAACTTACCAAGGTGGTCTTCAGCATTTAGAATAAAATAATTGTAATAAAAAACTTTGAAATATGTAACCTTGCACTTTCTATAGTTCCATAACTCATAGGGAGTTTTCTTTAACAAGGATCTCACTAAGACTCTATTTAAGACATAATAAGAAGTGATTAAGTTTCAACCCAAAAGGACTTAGGAAGATTGTACTCATTCAATGTGGTTCTTGCTATTTCTTAAAGAGTTCTATTCTTCCTTTCCACTACCCATTTTGTTGAGGAGTTCTAAGAGTTGACAAGTTGTGAGAGACACCATAATTACCACAAAAGTTATAAAATTAAGCATTCTCAAACTCACCTCCATGGTCACTTCTAATGGAAGAGATTTTCAAATCCTTTTAGTTTTGAATTCTCTTGGCAAAAGATTTAAAAGTATGAAACAAAAATCCTTATGAGGGAGGAATAATACCCAAGTATATCTAGAGAAATCATATATTATAACAAAAGCATAATGTATATGTAATGATCGTGTTCATATTTGCTCTGAACTCATATGGCTCTAATACCAATAATTGTAACGACCGATTGTGTTTACAAATCATATTGCTCTGATACCAGTTTTTTTTACCATAATCTGTAATGCTTTAATTGATACCTATCAGAGCACTCAACATTCAGGATTTGCCCGTCAACCCCGCGATGTCATACACACCAGAATTTGCACGTCTGCCTCGCGTATGCTTGAGCCCTCTCTGATACCAAAACTATAACATCTAAATTCATTTGTCAAACTAATAACTGTGACATCCATTGTTCTCATTTGTAAATCAGCTTTGATACCAAAAATTGTAACGTCA
This sequence comes from Omphalea diandra, assembly GCA_949677035.1. Lineage (NCBI taxonomy): Eukaryota > Viridiplantae > Streptophyta > Magnoliopsida > Malpighiales > Euphorbiaceae > Omphalea > Omphalea diandra. The sequence goes on along the minus strand of CATIWR010647254.1, from coordinate 2,653 downwards.
TAATGTGGCTACAGCTAGTACCTATTAGAGCACTCAACATCCAGGATTTGCCCGTCGGCCCTGCGATGTCATACACACCGGGATTTGCACGTCTGCCCCGCGTGTGCTTGAACCCTCTGATAGCACCAACTGTAACTATCGTCTTTTGTTGTAAATCATGGCATTTCATGTTCAGAAATGCATACACATTAAGGTTTATTCATCATACATATATAATCCTAAATGTATTTAATGTACACATGTGTTAACTAATGTCAGGACCAGTGACCATAACTAGTTCCTATCAAATGTATGTACATGACGCAAGGAGAGAGAGTTGGAATTCAACCGATGACCTGTGTTCCATGTGTCTTTATGCAAGACTTTATGCACAAAAATGTCTAAACTCTATGCTTTAGTATCTGAAAAATAATTACGATTTAGTGAGTCGCGACTCAGTGAATAAAAACAATAACCAAATCCTCATGGCATAATCTATTATCAAATATCATCAAGATACATTGCAAGTGTAACAATTGACTATGCAAGTGCAAATGCAATAGCTTTGTTTTTGTCGTGACCGAGCAAGGCAAACATTGAGGGGAAAACTATGGGTTATACCAGAAACAAAGAGAGAGCAAAGGAAAGAAGGAAGAAGAAGAAGAAGAAAAAGAAGAAGAGAAGGATAAGAGTGAGTTGCCTAAGGTTTTCCAATTCTGGGACAATAGGTAAGTAATTTATCTTCTTCTCAACTGAAATTAACATCTCATGACATGTTAATCATGCATGGTTAGTGAGAATTATGGAGTAATTGTGGTAGAGCTATTGGATGGAAGTTGTAATCCAAGAGAACAAAAGCTGATTCTGTTGATTTTGGCTATTAGAGTAGAATTTTGTACCTACGATTTCATAACCCTAGAGGAGGAATTGGGGAAAGTGTAAAGCATGAAAGTTGTAGCCTTATGTCTCATATAAATGCATATGAAACAGTTTTACTTGATTATTTGTGTGTGAAGAGATATGACTCCTTCAGTAGAACTAGGTCAAATCCAAATTGAGATGATCTCAGTCTTCAGATTTGTTATATTTTGATGACTTTATATTCTGATTTTGTTAGAGTAAAAAACATGAAATTTGTAGGATTATGTCCTCTATAAGCAATTGTAAACCAATTTTGATTGATTTGCTGTGTGGAAGAGATATGGCTCATTGATTGGGACTAACTTTGTACCCGGATGACACACCACTTTTCTTTTAATTCGGTTTTCCAAGAATTTGATGACCATAGACTCAGAATTTGATGATTGTCCAAACTTGAAAGTTGTATATTTATGTTTGATCTACATATCTGTGAAATGTCATTGCCAAATCCAACATGGTTGCTGAGATATTGTCCCTTTATTATGACTGGTTGTCAATATGTTATGAACCTACTTGCCCCGAGATTGGTCTTTTGTTTTGGTGACCTTATAGACTGAACTGGATAATGAGTAAAACATGAAAAATGTTCATTTATATGTTTTGTAACTGATGGTAGAATGTTATTGCAATTGAACTGGTACAATTTGAGATACAAGAGAGTAAGACCTACTCAGACTGAGAGGACACTACAACAGGGTAGAACTTAAAAATTCACCACATTTTATGTGCATATGATATTAGCCTGAAATTTGAATATGTTGTCCCATTATGTGTGTAGTTTGTTAGAAAAAAAGAATCAATCCATTTGGATAAGTATATCAGGAGTTATTACTGTGATTGTGTAGCCAACTCAGGCTGCCATATAAGGAATATATGTATAAACACTAGGTACACTTGCATGAATCATTCCATAACTGCATACCAAGTATTCATAATCATTTTGATATACTTATACCCATGTATGTATCAAATGTTAGGATCTCAATACTTTAAAGAAGCCCTACCATAAAGGTTGGTCACATCAAAAGGTGAGTAGAAACAATAATTGGATTCAATGTGTGTGAGTAGAAACAATAATTAGATTCAATGTGTGTGAGTAAAAATCATAATTGGATTTAATGGGTGTATGTAATAATTGTATGATATGATTATGTTCTATTACATATATATATGATTGAATTGTTACATGTTATTACATGGGAATAATATGATTATGTTCTATTACATGTATATATGATTGAATAGTTACATGTTACATGGGAATACAGGCCAAGTGAGAATTAAATGCTCTTAACGATTACTTGGCATATCATTTATGAATAAGCACTTGCATATGGAACTAAAAGGGTGTTGTGACTGACTTGTCAAACACTTGCAAATGAATTACAAAAAGATGGACCAATAGGCCCCAAATCATATGTTATATGAATCACATGAATATCCCGGGAGCAATGTTTGCCTTGCTTGGTCACGACAAAAACATAACTATTGCATTTGCACTTGCATAATCAATTGTTATACTTGCAATGTATCTTGATGATATTTGATTATAGATTATGCTATCAAAATTTGATTATCATTTTTATTCACTGAGTCGCGACTCACCAAATCGCAATTATTTTTCATATACTGAAGCATGGAGTTTGGATATTTTAGTGCATAAAGTTTTGCATAAAGACACATGGAACACAGGTCATCGGCTGAATTCCAACTCTCTCTCCTTGCATCATGTACATGCATTTGATAGGAACTG
>CATIWR010647252.1:0-10936 GCA_949677035.1 Omphalea diandra | reverse complement strand
TAGGATTAGGAGTTATCCTCTTAAAGCTTCTTCTCTATATTCTTCTTATAATTAACTCATTTGTCCTTGTTTAAAGCATTGCTAGCTTTTCTTCTTCTTTGTCACTCTTTTCATCACTAGAGGTTATTTCTACCTCTTTCTTCTTTGTTGAGGATTTGAATGCCAAGGCTCTTCTTTCTTTTTCTGATTTTTCTCCTTGGCCCCTTAGTTTCTTCATTTGCTCATCCTTTTATAAGGCCAACTCATGAGTTAAGAGTTTTCCTATCAACACATCCATAGGAACCTTCCCAATCTCCGGGTTGGACTCTTGAATGTTGCACACTCTTACACTAAACTTATCTAATGGAAGAGTTTTAAGGATTTTTTTGTTGACCTCATAGTTAGTAAGAGTCCTTCCAAATTTCTTCACATTAGTGACGATGGATAGGAGTCTATTCATCTTTTCGATGATGCTTTCATGGTCTTTCATCATAAAGTGCTCTCATTCTATCACGTATATCTCCAATCGGCTTGATTTAACCAGTGTTGTGCCTTCAAGATAGTTTTCAATAGTCTTCTAAATGACATGAGTTGTTTGGCAATGTTGCACTCTTCAAATCTCTTCCATAGAGAGAGAGAGATTAGAAGAATGGTCATTGCTCTCTTGTTTTTCCCATTTGACCTCCTGTGAGCTTTAACCCAATCTTCCCTTAGAATGAGTTCTTCAATTCAATCCACTACTTTAGAGGGTGGCCTTCATGCTTTGACAACTACATCCTAAAGGTCCATTGCATTTTTGTCAAGATAAATCTCCATCTAATATTTCTAATGAGTATAGTCGGATCAATCAAAATAGGACTTGAGTTATGAATGGATTCCCTCTTATGCCATGAACTTTGCTTACCTAACTAAGGCTTGTATGTGAGACTTGGCTCTGACACCACTTGTTGGTCCTAGGCATCAATAAGGGGGGGTTGAATTGATGTTTTAAAAAAAATTAAAATGAGGATAAAGAGAGAGAAGAAGAGAGACAAGATTTACAGTGGTTCGGGTATAATCAACCCTACGTCTATTCCCCAATTCTCTGCAATTAGGTGTTTCACTGACTCAAAATGGTGTTTTTAAGCTCACACCTAACTTTTACACTTTGTGTTTTTAAGGCTCATACAATAACCTTTCTTATAAGTGTTTTCTAAGGCTAACACTTAAACCTCTCTCATGTTTTCACAGGCTCACACTAAAACCTTTCTCTAGTGTTTTTACAGGCTCACACTAAAACCTATTACAATTGGTGGTTATGCTCACAACAAACAATCACTTAAAGAATATAAAGAATGAGTAGCAAAATTGCAAGAGTTTTGTTACAAGTTCATGAATTTTGTTGTATTTATATTTGTTTGGTGGAGTATTTACAGCCCATACCCACCAAAGAGACGTTACACTATGAAGCTCATTAAATCTCTAAATCATGCTAAGCAGATTATACATTAATTGCATGACAGGTGGGAGTCATGATCATTACTGAGGATTCGTTGTCGCTACTTTCCAATTTCCATTTGGGAGATAAAAATTGAGGCAAAAAAACCTCATTTGTGTGTAATGGCTAGCCCACTTGTCATCTTTTCATTGGTCCATCAGGAAAACATAGCCATTTCTTACTAACTACCCATAAAAGTCGCAGTTGCGATATTTCCTTATACAGGGCGCAACTTAGGATGTGAATTTTTCTATTTGAAAGACAATCTTCATCTTCATTACTCATGGTCGTTACCTAAAATGTCACCTTGTGAATTTTGTTCATCAATTGATATCTGTGACACTTGGTACGCTGTGGTTGTGGATTTGGTCCCCTCCTTAATCACTATGAAATTTGCGATCACGATTGAGACACGACGCTGACTGGGAATTCGTCTGTGACTTTAACACTCCCATCTTTGGATGAATCACAGTAGAGATGATGCCCGCGAATTCATCTATCCTAGTTTCACCCTATACTTGAGCTATGTCGCGGTCTCGAATTATAGGTCACTGATCGTGAATTTTGATGAACTTTGCCTTCTTGAAGATTATGAACTTCATCCAACTTCGACTTAAAAATATAACTTAATTCTGCAAAACAACACTTAATTGAAACATTAGGATTGATCAATCTCCTTTGTCAAGATCAAAAGAGGTCTAAGACTTAGGATTAACAATCCTAGTCCAACACTTGCCAATTATACAAACTCAAATTAGAATAGCAAACATAAGTAATATTGCACAATTGATCACAATATAACACATAAGAAGATAAATGGATGAAACATAAATTGCATGAAAAATTTATATATAAAAAAATAAATGCAAAATTATTCAAACATATAAAGATGCTCGAACACACAAACTAGGGCTTGAAATTTACGAATTGTCATATATGGCCCTATTATAGAATATATGATGTTTTAAGATTGATTTGAACATTTAAAATGTAGAAAACCTCAAATGCAAAATGAATTGATTCAACTCATCACACAATCAATCAAATCAAATCAAGCATGTCAACACATAGATATATCAAGCAATAAAGCTCCCCCTAAATGTATGCATAAATATATTAATTTGAAAACATAAGGGATAAGGGATACATTACAAGTTTAGTGTCCATGGCTTGATACCAAATAACCTTTTGAAACTTTATTCTTTTTTCATTAGCAATCTCCATTTACCTTTAGATTTTCCATGATGAGAATTTGGTGAAGGAGTCCCCATCATGCAATATCAAAACCTTTGCTTTGGTATACAAACATACTTGGGTCTTTGGGGGTTAGTCTTGGAATGGTCCTCCAATTTGAGGTGTGCCTTCCTAATGTGGCAAAATACATTGATATGCCCATATCTCATGCAATAATGACATTAGAGCTTAGATTTATGAGTCTTTCTCATATGCACAACCTTACTATGAGTAAGGGGCATTCTCATACTTAGATAGTGAGAATATATACAAGTCCATGAGTGATTAGGAGTAGAAGATAACTTTTTGTGTTTGTATGGTTGAGCATGTTTCTTATTATAAATGTAAACATAATTTGCTCCTTGAGTCTTGGCTCTTGAGCCTTGGGGGGCCTTTCCTTTATCATTAGGCATAGGCGACTTAGTGATAGGAGCACCTTTCTTCCTCATGGCCTTAACACTTGAAGTTTGAGGTGTTGATGCTTTATTGAATGTAGTTAGTGAACAAGTAGATGAAAAGACTCCATTGAAGCCTTCACCATGCCTAACTAAAGGAGGTCTTTGAGATACTAGAAGTGTATCCAAAACTTCCTTTCCCTTATGGAACTTAGATATAGAATTCCTAAGCTCAATGACTTCACCCTTTAGGGAGTCATTTTCCTTTCTCAATGAGGTTAAAAATGAAGATGACTTGGATAGACTCTCTAAGGACTTTTTGAGTTCTTTATTAAAAGTCCTCAACTCACTTACAAGATCATTTAAGGATTTAAATTCATCCATTAGCTTAGAACATTTTTTCTTATAAGTTTTCATTTATGATTTATATTTATCACATCTCAAAGTGAGTGCTTCTAAAAGCTCTTCATCTATATCATCAAATGCATCATAATCATCATAAAAGTGTGGATAAGTACTTAACTATTTGGAGGAGTCCTCATGAGCCATGAAGCAAAAGTTTGCTACCTCATCTTCTTCTTCTTCATCATTTGAATCATCATCCCATGTAGCCTTAAGGCTCTTCTTCTTTTCTTTGTAATGATAGGAAGATTACTTTTTTTGGATTCTTCTCTCTTCTCCTTTTCATCAACTTTTTAGTCCTTCTTGATATTTTATTTGCTTTTTTTCTTCTTTATCACTTTCATTTAAGTCACTATAGCTTGAATAATATTCTTAAGCTTTGAAGGCTAAAACTTTCTTTTCCTTTTTATGTCTTTATCCTCTTAGCTTCTTTATCTCTTCATCTTTCTTAAGAGCTATCTCATGAGTGAGAAGATTACTAATGAAGACATCGGTTGGCACTTTCCCAATCTCTGGATTAGACTCTTAAATGCTGCATACTTTTGCACTAAATTTATCTAATGGAAGAGATTTAAGGATTTTAGTATTTACCTCATAGTTAGTAAGAATCCTTCTAAACTTTTTCATATTTGTGACAATAGAGATGAGTCTATTTGTCATTTCGATGATGCTCTCATGGTCTTTCATCATGAAAAACTCCCACTCTATTAAATGCATCTCTAACCTACTTAATTTCACAAGAGTTGTGCCCTCATGATAGTTTTCTAGTGATTTCATATGGCATGTAGAGTTTGGCAATGTTGGACTCTTCCATTTTCTTCTATTAACATGAAGCTTAGGAGAATAGCCATTGCCCTCTTATTCTTCTTATTTGCATTCCTTTATGTATCATTCCATTCTTCTCTTGCAATTGCCACCTCTACTCCTTTAACCATCTTTGTTGGAGGCTTCCACTCTTCAAGTGTATAATCCCATAATTTGATGAGATCGCTATCAAGATAGATCTCTATTTTATGCTTCCAAAGAGCATAATCATTGCCATCAAAGTGAGGATTAAGTTGAGAGTGGACTCTTTCATGTGCTATTAATCTTTTCTCACACAACTAAAGCTTGAATTAAGACTTGGCTCTTCTACAAATTATTGGCCCTAGTGCACCAAGAAAGGGGGGTTTAATTAGTGAAAAATTTAAAGTTTTGATTTTAGAGGAAGCTCACAAATATATACTATTATAGAAAGAGTAGGAGAATAATGAACATAAGAGTTTTATAGTGGTTCGGGCATTAACCAACACAACATCTAATCCCTAATTCACTAATTAGGTGTTTCACTCAAGCACTAGTATTTTATAAGCTCACACTTAACTTAGTATTTAGGCACACACCAAACCTTATAAGTGTTTTCCCAAGGCTCACACCCAACCTAGTGTTTAGGCTCACACCTAACATTATAAGTGTTTTCCCAAGGCTAACACTCAAACCTATACTAGAGTTTTACAACTATGCTAACTCTCAAACCTAAACAAGAGTTTTATATACAAAGGCTCACTCTCAAATCCAACATAAGGTGTGTAAAGCTTACACCACACTATGTATAAAGAAATAAGGAATTAAAGCGGAGAATAAACTTTGGAAGAGTTTTGGCATTACCAATAGTTCATCTATTATTAACATCAGTTTGGTGGAGTATTTATAGCTCGCATCCACCAAAAGAGACGTTACTCTAAAACTATCAACAAATCTCTATAAGATGTGCGGCATATTTTGCATTAAATGCTTGCCAGGCAAAATATGCGGTCGCGAATTTTCAATTTGCACTAAGGTGCTAAAAATTATTACAAGAACCCAGTTTTATGTCTAACAGCTAGTCCACATGTCAGTTTTCCATTAGTTTCCTATAAAACTAGCTGTTAGTCTTTTTAACGGATCTTAAACTTTACGATCGTGAGTTTGCTTTGTCATAGGTGTGATTGGGACCATGAATTCCTTTGTTTGGTGAGTAAACTTCAATTTTTTTAGTCATGATCAGGACCAAGCCTTTGCGCTCGTGATTTTGACTTTCAACGGTTGCCTTAAACACTTAGCGTGTTATGGTTGTGGCTTTGGTTCCCTCCTTTGTCATTATGAAATTTGCGGTCGTGAATCCAGACACAATAACCAATGCAAATTCCTCTGTAACTCAAGCTCACTTCCTTTGGCCAAGTCATGACTACAAATTCATCCATGAATTTCTCTAGCCTAATTTCATCCATCCTTGTGGCTAATTCGCAGTCGTGATTTAGAATATACACACCACAAATTTAGATGATCTTTATAAGGTTAGAGATTTTGAATTCTAATGAAGATAACTCTTATAAACTGTAAAAATAACACTTAAAATTAACATTAGAACTTTCAATCTATATTGTCAATATCAAAAGGGAGTCTTGATTTATGTTTGAATAACCTAGTCTAACAAGGATAATCTGCCACGTCTAAGAATTTGGTTTTTAACTACTTGACTACCTCTTTCTTAATTACTTAGGGCTATTTTGGTCACATCCATTTGAGCTTCTACTTCGCTGGCTTTATGTACTGCTAGGTGGGAAACCTATGTTTATCAATTTACTGATTAATCCATGGCATGTCCTTAAAAGCCCATGCAAAAAATCATTGGCACTTTCTTAATAACTACTTAACCTTCCTTCTTTCGTCAGGTGTGATGTTGTTGGAGATTAGAAAAATTTAGGATTTTCCTATATGCCAAGATTTAAAATAATGGTATGCAGAAAATTAATGTTAAATATGTATATGAAATTATATATGTTATGCATAGTATCATCAATAAAGACATCAAACAAGTAGACAAACTCATCATTCATTGCTTTGAATTTGGAAATGAATACATGGCCATCCTCAAATAAACTTGAGGCAAAAATGTTTATAGCATCATGATGATGGAATTTTTTCAAGGATATATCAAGGGTCCCTCTTATGTGGAGTTGCTTTATGGCTTCTTTTTTCTCTTTTGTTGTAGTAGTCTCACATTCAATTTTATCAGGGAGAGGTTTCAAGCCACTATAAATTTATTGCTTGATGCCTTGCTTAGTTACCACTTTAGTGGCAACCATCACCTTACTAACCCCTTTAAATTCTTACTTCATCTCATCACTGCCAATTCAATCTTTAAGAAGCTTTCCTATAAGCCATTCCTTCTAGCTCATCCTTTTAATTTTCTCTACTTCTTTTGATGGTTGCCTTTTAAGATCCTCATCCTTTATCATTTCAAAAGAGCTTGCAATCATTTCTTTAATGTTAGCCAATCTAATTCTTGATTATCTCCCTTTTGTAATGCTTTTAGGATTATTTTGTTCCCACTCTTGATAGCTAGGTGGATCTTATGTAGTTAGTCAGTTCAGCTTCTCTTCAATTGGTTCATTTTCTTCCCACACTTGATGGCCATATGGCTTTTACGAAAACATTTTGTTTATTTGTTCTTCAAAGTTTCTCTCTTTTTTTCCTATGTCCAATAATCCCATGGCCCTGTATGGTCCATATATTCTTCCCCCCTAAAGAATATGCCTTCTTTTTCTTTATCCTTAGCCTTTTGTCTCTCATCCTTGAATATCTCCTAGTTTCCTTAATCTTTAAACTTCTCTTCATTGATTTGCTCTTGTCTATAGAAGATCTACTCTACATCATCATGATAATCTTATTATGATTAGCCTTCCTTCTTTTATTCTTCTACTACTTGTCCCTCTCTTATGAAGTATTATGATAGGAGTCCATGATCTCTAACTTTTGTTTATCATGGCTCTCCTAATAGCCCAATATAGTTCTAATTGATTGAGTGGGGATACTTGGACACTTGAATACACCTAAAAAATTCCTACCAAGGCCTCATCATGGAAAAAAAGTTTAATTTTTTACACGATATTTGCCACTTTAAGGTCCACCCAATCATCAATAACTCTTATAACTTTGAAATCTTTAAAATGTGTTACATTAATAATTAACTCCAACACCACTTTCCTTACTTTAGTAGAAATGGTGACCACTTCTCCTTTATATGAAATCTTCACTTTTTGGTGCATGGTGGAAGCACTAGTCCTAAAAGGGTGGTACAAAGGTCTTCCCAACAATAATGATACTGTCAAAAGTCTCCATATTTGTCATAAAATCCAAAACTTTAGCAACCGCTTTAAGGGATAAATATTGATTCCAAATCCATTATCGACCAAGATGCATGGTGTGCAATTCTCCTTGACCTCGGCCCTGATAAATAGTGCCATATTATGGTTTCTTCCCTCAAGAGGCAAATCTTCAGTAGTAAATACTATCATCACCTTGTCTAGCTTTCTTAATAAAGTCGCTACTTCGATTAGGGATGCTTCCTTAGAAATAAGTAGTTTAGGCAATGTTTCTATCATGGCCTTTTTATGCCCTTTGGATGTAAGTAGCAATTCCCATACACTTATTTGGGTGGGTGTCTTCTTTAACTACTTCAGTACCATACTCTCATCTTCCTTCAACTTTATTAGAGGTTGTTCTACTTCTTTCTCTACTCTATACTCTTTGTTTGCCTCTTTTTCCAAGTACTACCTTCCACTTGGAGTGACATGGTTAACCTACATGTAACAACCAAAAATATATAATTTATATTTTTCAAAAGTTATACTTATTAGAGTGATTAAATATATTTTTCTAGTGAGATATTTGAATTTTTTTATTTAATTTGAGTATTTAAATGATATAAGAGTAATTTTTATTAAGAAAAATAATTTGAGATATATTTATATATAATTGGTACTATAGTTAATTTAATTTAAAAAGAGTAAAATAATTTAAAAGTATATTTGAAATTTATTTAAGTACATTTGATTATGATATTGCATTTTATTTCTAAGTTTAAAATTTAATAAGGTGATATATATGAAAATTTTACAGAGGTAATAATAATGACAATTATTGTTATAAATATTTTAAGTTAGTTTCAATATTAAATTATATATTATTTATTTATAGTGAGATTTTATTTAAGTAGAGTTAGTAAAAATAAAGTATTTTAAATTATAACTCAATTATTTAAAAAAGTATTCATGAATTAGAACTCAAATATTAAAAATAGTGTTGATGAAGAAAATAATTTTAGTTTATGTATGAATATAGTTTGAATTATTTTTGAAAATTTTAATTTTGTGTGTGTGTGTGTGTGTGAGTGTATAAGAATTTGTATGGTTGTGATTGGTCCACATAACATGATCTCTCACCAACCAATAGAGGGAAGAATCAAGAAAGCAAGGAAAAAAAAAAAGAAAGAAAAAAAGGAAGAAGGAAGGAAGGGAAAAAAGGAGGAAAGAAATAAAGCAAGGGAGAGAGGATGAGGGAAAGAACGAAAGGGAAAAGGATATGAGGCTTGCCACCTCCATCGACCGCCTACCCTTGTGATCAATGAACTCTTTAGCCTGAGCACCACTAGTAATGGCAACTAAAATGGTAGAACTTGGTATAATTTTGACAAGCAGGTTCTAGTGAGGCTTGAGAGGTGAATCATGACAAAATGCTCTACTCATTGTCGTGATCATAATGATGCAATTCTTGCAAATTATAGGTGCTCCAATGAGATTTTATGAATTTTATTATTTTTTGGTAATTGTAATTTGGGTTTAAAATTATTAAATTAATGTTTATTTGAAGTTTAATGCATGGGAATAAACAAGATACATGTATGAAGATGTTAATTAACTAGTGGATAGAAGAACTAAGGTTTAATGGTGAATTTAGATTAAAAATATATGGATTAAGAGAGTTTATTTTAGTTAGACAAATTAATTAAATTTAATATAATCGTTGAGGATTATGTTATTATTAAAATATTTTATGAAATGAATAGAATAATTATAAGGGTAGTTAAGTTAGTTTGAGATTCAAATGTGGATTGAGAAATTTTATTAAATTGAAGCATTTAATTAGATTTAAAGAGATCAATAATAATTAGTAATGATTATGAGTGTTATTTAAGGATATTATTATTAAAATAGGACTTTAGAATTTAGTGATGAATATTAGAGAAGTAGTTGGAAATTATGCATAAGATAATGGACTGAGGATTTTAGATATTTATTTTAAATTTAATGAAATTGTAGACCATTGAAGTGAAGAATATACTGAATGATTGGAGGCCCCAAATGGGCATTGTGTGTATTGTGACTTCTTATAGGAATTAGACTTGTTTTACGAGAGAAATAGTCCAATTTATGGGGTAGATTTTACTAAATTGTTGATAGGATTAATTAAATTAAATTGAAAGATAAATTAATAGAATCATTGGAAATAAGATTAGAATTAGATAAGAATTATAAAGAGGTAGATAGAAATGTTTTTTAAATTATGTTTATATATGTGATCATAGGATTAACGAATGAATAAATTGCTTGGGAATGGAATTAACCATCAGAGTGGAAGATAGTCAGTTTTAATATTGCATTCCAGGTGAGTGGATAAAATTAAACCATATATTTTGTTTAACTATTATTTATATATGTTTAGAATTGAATCTAAATTTAAAGGTCATTTTGAAGAATTATTTTATGAAAGGGTTACTTTTAATATTAAATTTTGGAAATTGAACAAGCATATTTTGAATTCATTTCCATTAAAATGATTCTCTTTTAGATCTGTTTATGAAGTGATTATTTCAATTTTAAAAATTAGAGATGGATAAGTTTACTATATTGTAGAATTGAATTTCATTATTTTATTATAATTTATTATTTAAATGTGTAAAACTTAAAATGAAATTGTGTTCTATTGCAAATAAAATGGATATGGAATTTTTTTTTTTTAGAATGATATGGATATTTTGGATTTACTAAATGGAAGTACATTATGTTATTATTAGAATTAGAAAGTTAGTTTGAATTTTATTATATGGGATGAGTAATATTGTTGTTGGATAAAATGAGTTTGCACTTAGTTATGTTGTTTATGTAATCACACCTCAGACGTTAGGTGTTACACACACATTGGCATTTTGCTGTGTTTGAAATAATATTCAGTATATATATGCTTTAAAGAGTGTATATTGGGTGGTCGCCCATTGGAGGCATTAGGTATGCATGCATATGACTGGGAATTGCACTATGGGTTGCAAGTAGATATCTTTATGCCCATTGTTTGTTAAGATCGCCAATTGCATTTATTAATATATTTTATTGATTTATAATTTATTAAGGATTTTATTTTATTTTTTTTATACAGAAAATTGAGAGTATTAGAAAATAATATAGATTTATAAACTATCATTTGTTCAACATGCCCTATATAAATATGATTACTCCAAGATTTTGAAAGGATATCGATAATTTTATTATTTCAAATGAATTTTGGAAATAGCTTTTGTGATTTATACAATTTATTATTATTTTTATTTTCAACCAATTGTTTAAATAAATGTTTGATTTATATATTTAGT
>CATIWR010647182.1:0-21849 GCA_949677035.1 Omphalea diandra | reverse complement strand
TTTTGGCCAACATTGATCACATGTAGAAGAGAACATATAATTACATTAATATATATATAAATATAAATATAAATAAAAATATAAATATATATATATATATATATATATATATATATATATATATATATATATATATATATTAAACAACATGGCATACTATTTATTTAAGAACACTTATTTTTAACGTATTTTCCATCCTTAACTTTCTCTTCCTTTCTCTTTACACTCACCTCGTCACTAATCCAATTAAAAATCTCTAATTCCTAATTATACCTCATTCATAAGATCATAGGAACTTACCATCAAAGCAAAAAAATTTCCAAATTTCTCGAGGCCTTTGAAGCCTCAAAACAAGCCCCCCATCATCACCATCTCTACCCTTTCAAATCATCCACCAATCCTAACTCATCCACCATTAAACTTTACCAAGCTAGATTTTTTTATTTTAGTAATTAGACCTGAAGAGAAATCATATCTTTTCCCTTTGTTTGGGTGAAATTCCCATTTCATCAAAGAAGGAAAAAGATTAAATAATGGGTTTTTTTAATAATATAGATTTTTGACATTCTGTATCTTTATTAGATATCAGAAATCTGCCCCAGATTTTAATACTTGAAGTGTTAACCCCAAATATAACTAAAACTTGTCTTTTTAGTAAAAAAATCTTATTAGTTAAGAAAATATTTCTTTATTGCTAATCACTGCTATCTGTCTACATATAGATATATTATTCGTTGTTATGCATTCCCAATTAGGCTAACTTAATTGAATTGCTTATTAGTGAGTGGTTTGTCTAATAGCTAGTGCTGCATATTAGGATTCAAATCCAATGTTATTCCCTTCCCCCTTTTTTATATATATAAAAAAAAGGCTGGCAAATAATTTTAAAAGTATTCTTAATTATTTTAAAGATGAATTTAGAATCCAACTTCTAAAATAGAGTTTTCCAGTGGGCGCAAAGTTCATGAAAAATGAATTGAGAACATTTAAGAAAAAATGTTACCAAACTTGCTTAGAATTTTGAAGCCTCAGAAGAATAACTTGTGGGTTTGGTACCCTAATCAAGAACTTCAGAAGTTTCCTTCCTATAAAGATTAGTACAAGGTGATGAGAGAAGTACAAGATTTGCATGGTCTTAGTAGGACCTTTCCCCATTATTGACTGAAGACAGGTGCACCAGTTTGATTCGTGGATGGGTTGGGAAAAGGGAAATTAGTCCAATTTTAAACATTGAAATGGGGTTTTTTCTAAGAGTTGCGGGTGAAACTTTGTGACTGCAAGGTCTCCGACAATAGTACAGTTCACCAAGAAAAATCATGATCTTATTCCTTAGCAATGACTTGTATGAACTGTGGTTCCTTTCATTAGGTTGGATTTGTCAATGCATTTGCTTAAGTAACCATTCCTCATTTGCTGTTGCTGTTGTACAAGTCTCCAACATTCCCATGACTAGTTTCCTCTCTAGTCACCAACACGTGGAGGCTTCAAAACTTTGGAGTCTGCATTCATGATTAGCCAATTTTGAAACATAATGGAATTAGGCTGAGCAAAGAGAAATTAATGGTACGATCATGTTACGTGCCATAACAGCTAGAACAAATCTCTTTCGCTACCCCTTTAATTTTTCAATTAAAAATAATAAATATGTTGTGGTATTTAAAATAATTTTTAAAAAATTAATATGTAAAGTAATATGTTCAAAACTAAATCAGACTAATAAAATTAAAAATTAGTCACCGATTTAGTTCAATTTAGCATTTAAAATTAATCACCTCGATCAAAATTGAAAAAATAGTCAAAACCGATTAAAATTGAAAATCACATAATCATTTTGTGAAAAAGAATTAAAAATTGTAAAAATTATACTATTTTATTTAAATTTTAAAAAATAATTTGTATTATTTATTTTTTAATTCTTTAAGTATTATTTATGTATTTTTTAAAAAATAATTTAAAAACTATCTTATTGAATCACATGGATAGAATTGACTGAATTAAAAAATCCACCTACTGTTTAGTTTGATGTCACGATTTTAAAAACATTGATGTAAAGTACAAATATAAAAAATGAAGAAGAAAATTTATTGGAAAGTCATCAGAATAGACTATCAATTATTTGCTGATTCATTTGAGAAGGCTAACTCAATCTCTTTTTTTTTTTTTTTGGTCGAAGAAGACTAAGTGAATCTATACCCATTTTTCAAAGAAAGAAAAAGAGTCGTAACCTTCATATAAATATTATGACACGCTTCAAAATGTGAGTAGTGTAGGCTTATGACTCACTATATCTAACTCAAAAAATGCTCCAAATTTCTTCACAATAATGTCATCCTTACTCTATATATAGATGCCCACATTTTTTCTCTTTTTTTTTTTTCTTTGTTTGGTTATCAATTACTAATAATTCCTTATATTTGTTTAACTCTGTGGAAAAGTAAAAAAATATTTTACGCCTAAAAAAGGTGAAATAAGCAACAGTCTTTCGGTTTGGAAATGGTACTCACACCTTGGAACCCTCTTGTACAGATACAGCCCTTTTTCTTTTAAAATAAAAAATTAGCTTTCTTAAAAATAGATTAATTTTTCATTAACTAAAAAATTATTTTTCTATTGATTAATGTTTTTAAAAGCACCAAATATTAAAAATACAAACATTTTTTTTAAAATTATTTTTTAAAGTTTAAACCATCCTTGTTTTTCAACCTAATATCAAATAGTCATTAAGCACTAAAAAATCCTCCATTAAAAATTTAAAATTTTTCTTATTTAGTAAAAAAGAAAATACCGAAGAAGTGAAAGAAAGTTTTTTTTTTTTTTTTTTAAAGATAAAAATACCCTCATTATTGGCGACAATATCCGCTTTGCCTGCTCTCCTTCTCTTCCCATTCTTATGGTGGATTTCACAATATGGAAGAAGTTGGTTAAAGTAAAAGTAAAGGTGCAATCTTTTTTAAAGTTTTGTTTTCATTACTTGATTAATGATTTGAACTTTATGGAATTTATCTTTTGGATGAATTAGTGGTTTTGTTGTTTTTTATCATTTATATAGAGATTTTCTCTTCATGCTTTATAAAGGGTACAAGCTAATAAATCTAATCAATGAGAAAATATCATTTATTTAACGCTTCAAACCTTCTTTAAAAACAAGACATATGTAGGTAAAATTGATGACATCTTTAGTCACATCATTGAATCTATTGAGTATGTTTGTTTTGTTTTTATTATTTGAATAAAATTTCTTTCCAAATTATTTATTATTGCATTATCTTTCTATCAACATGATGAATGCATGGTAATTTTTTATGACCATCATCAAGATTTCTAGGGAATTAATGAGATTTTATTTTATTTTTCAACAAATTTACCATCACGAGTGTTATTTTTTCCTTTTGATTATATTGTGAGATTTTATTATTTTATACTGATGAAAAGTTAATATTTGATGGTGGCAGCAAAAACAAAATTAAGATAAAATTAAAAGTATTATTAGTATTTTATATGAATTAAAAGGACTAGATAGTGTAATTTATTAATCATTAATGATTATTTTATAACTTAATTAATTATAGTAAATTATAAAAAATTTATAGTAATTAATCTTATTTTAATTGCATTTACTTTATCAAAACTAACAACATCTATTTTTTTATACAATGAAAATCTGATTTTGAGACAAAAATATAAGAAATTTTTTATCCTAATATATTATAACTTTCTTCAATATGAGTTTTATAACTAAAAAATATGATTTTTAAAAAAAATTTTATCAATAACAATTTTTTACTTGTAAAATTTATATTAAAAAAATCTATAATCAAATAAAAAAAAATTATCTCAAAATCTGATTTCTCTAATAGCAATGTCAAACATTCTTTAAATTGTACCATTGTGAAGAGTGTTACAGTGGATTCGTTTTTTTTTTTTTTTTTAAGCCATTAAGATTGCCTTTTACTCTAATATGTTATTTTCAAAAACCATTTCCTAAAACCTTCTTGTATTGGCACTTGAAAAAACATTAGTTTTTTATTTTTTCACCTCTGTTAAAAGTAGTATTTGATAAGTCTGAAGATCAAAATTTAACAAAAAAAATGAAATAGTTTTTATATTGAATAATTTAAAATTAATGACTTTATGAATATTTTAGAGCTGCATTACCATGAGATTTTTTAAATATTAAATATAAAATTAAAAAAATATAGATAAATTGATTTACAGGTGATTGAAAATGTGATGGTGATGTGGTTAGGATAGCGGTAATGATTATATGATGATGAAAATAATAATAATCGACTACATTTTGTTTATTATTAATTGTAAATTATTAGTAAGATTCATAGTAAAATTTAAAATCTTGATAATTATTCAATGTTAAATAAAATATAAAATATTTTATATAAAATCCGACCGATCCAAACTTGATCCTACTAAAAAGTGTATTGACCAAAAAATGACCCGATCTGACACATTTGTCACCTCGAATATAAAAAAATAGTGTTTATAATACAAAACAATAACCTTAGAATAAGGTTAACATAGAAGAAAAGGAATAAATCTGCATGTTGTAAAGATTGTTAAAAGTTTAAGAAAATTAACACTTCTAAGATAGGCTAAAAAGTAGGCTGTTAAGTTAACTAAAATTTTACCAAGTCAAAAATATATGGTTTAAGGATGATTTTAAAAATTAAAAAAATAGAATTATTAATTTTCAAAATGATTTGAATCCGGCCATAATTCCACTGCTTGTACGAAGAAAAAAAAACAATTAATTTATGTTAAATTCAAGCTTTTGACTATTTTTTTGTTCAAGTAAAACCATCCTTTATCACAATATTTACAAACTTAATAAGATAGGTTTGATTATAATTTATTAAAAACCTAGTGCAAGTTCCTAATATAAAATTGAAGCTTTCAAAAATAGTTCATGATATAGGATAAATTTTTAGTGAGCATGACAGGCACAATGAGATTTTAATGGGTGAATTATATAAATTTTAAAATTTAATGGTTTTTGCAAATTCTCTTAAAAATTTAAATAGTCAGTTGACAGTAATAATCAATATTTATAATAATATATATTAATAAAAAAGAAATAATCAAAATTGTAAAAAAAAAAAGGAACAACAAAACAAAAACAATAAAAATCAACATTTATAAAGTAAAATAGTGCGTATGAAATAATTTAAAATTAACCTTGATTAGCCATTATAAAATAAATAAATCACATAAAACAAAAGTCACACCACAAGTGATTATTGGCTGTATACATGATATAATTACATACCATAGAAATCTCCCTCCACAAGCCACAGCAGACAACACATAGATGGATATCATCAATCATCCTGATTGGAATATATCACCTAAGATATTTTAGATTCCATTAGAATAATTAAATTACTAAAAAAATATTGTAAGTAGAATAGGAATTGGTGGTCATTGGACGAAGAAGTTGAATATTGGTGACCTCATAATTGTTCTAATTGAAGGTGCATGAACGGAACCTGTATGGAATGTGCAACCTTTAGAATCCATAAAAATGAGAATTTTCAGAAAAGCAAAATCAACTATATCTCATTTTCAAACTTTATACGTATGTTTTGAATAACTAATAAATGTAGCTGAACTTATATGTATATTTTGAATAACTAATAAATGTAGTAAATAACAAATAGCAGTTGCAGATATCTGTTAACTGAATGGAATGTGCATGAATTGAAGGTACATGAACCGAACCTGAATGAAATATACAATCTTTAAAATCCATAAAAATAACAATTTTTAGAAAAGCAAAATCAATCATATATTATTTTCAAATTTTACTTAAATATTTAGAATAACTAATAAAGATAGTCAATAGTTGGTAGCACTTGTTGATATCTGTTAGTTGATAGCGATCTGATAGCAAGTGTTTGATAAATTTTATTTAGTCATTGTTATTAATGTATAAAATGATTAATCAAAATATAATTTTAATATTTTATATATTGAAATAAATGAATAAATAAATAAAATAATAGATGTTCACGTATCTTTATAATATATTGTTTTAAAACTTAAGATATTACAATTATTATTTTGTATTTATGAAATTTTAATATATTGATATTAATTATTATATATGTTAATATATTTTTAATAATTAAAATATTTTATATATAATTTTTATAAAATTTATGTATAATAATTTAAAATAAACTATTTTTTATGAATAATTAAAATAAAGATAAAAAAATCTAAAAGAAAGAGCATTCTTATTTTTTATTAACTATTAACAGTTGAAGTTAAAGAATAACTCCAAAGTTAAAGAATGCTCCAAACATATTAATCAATTTCAACTATTATTTTATATTTTTATCAAATACTATTTTATCAATTAATAAATATCAATCAATAATTAATTATATTCATCTTTTATATCAAACACTCTTTATATTTGGTTTTTTATAATTCAATCTAATTAATTTTTTTAAATTAGGATTATGTCAGCCGACTCGGCTCACTATAAGACAAAAGCTTTATCGTTCCTTCAACTTGGCACCCACCTCTTACTAAAAAAACGCCAAAACCTGATAATTGGGTGTTCACAACTTGGTCATAATTCGTTGCATCTTCTTGAACCTCGAAGAAGGAGGACGGGTCCTCCTTGTGCCACTTGCAATTGCAAATTGTTTTGTGGCCGCTTTTAAATAAATTACTACGCGACAAAAAAATATTAAACAATTTTTTATTTTAATAATAAAATTTTTATTTAAAAATGTTTGCTTCCATTATGATGTCAACCAATAAAGAGTTCGATTCCTGTCTCTCTCAACAGGACGAATCAAAGCTTCGTGCACTAAATACGGGTGTCAAAATAGATTATGACACGATTGGACCAACACTTAAAATTAATAGATCAAAATTAAATTTAAACTAAATCATATTATAAATAAATCAACTCATTTATGACACTATATTAAATGATCACGTAACAAGTTAATACGCACATCTGCTACAATCAATTTAATTTTATGTATCATATCAAACATCTATTATGTATCATATCAATCTGACACATTATTTATAATGTACATAATTTATATATAATATCAAGACTAAAATCATTATTTATATGAAATATATAGATATTTTTTATATATTTATATTTTTCTAGAATAATTTAAATGATATTTATCTTGAAAACTTTTATATGTTTGTATTTGTTTATAAAAATATTTAAACTCTAATGTTATATTAATTGTTACTTAAAGTTTTTATTAATATGTATTTTGAACTTTGAAAATATATAATTATAGATAATATTTGAATTGATTTAATTAAAAATATAATATTTTTTAAGTTATAAATTTATATGTTAAACGGGTCGCATCGAGTTCGTTGACCCATATACAACTCGATTAAGTAAACGAAATACACATATCGTATTCATGTAACTCGTATAAATTTCGTGTTGTATTGAGATTGAGATATTATGATACGATTAATAAATAGGTCAATCATATTCATATTAACCTTAATCACATCACCTGAATAGGTTGACACTATACGAATATGACCCATTAACCCGCTTTGATATCCTTATCACTAAAATTTTGGCTGTGCCATCCTACGTTAGTTTGGTCCTATTGGAAAGAAGAAAAGCATATATAAATTGCAACTTCATTAACGTGATCATTGCTATTATCAAACTAAAATAAAATAATCCTCTTATTGGAGTTACTGTAAATGGACCAATCCATGCTTCTATCGATGTGGAACCCAAGTAGATCATGGCAATAAGACAAGCACCAACCAGCAGTGTAAACCTTTATCATTATTCTCTGATCTTTGGCGGGGGCCAAAAATTACAAATCAGGGAAAATTGATACTTAAAACTACTCATGTGAGTTTTAAGTCACTATAGTGATTACCATATAAATTACTTCCCTACCGTTAACAGAGTTTGTTTAAACTTTTATCTACTTTGCTACAATAACAGACGTAAACTACATTTCCTCACTGTACCAAGTAAATCAGACTATTAGGTCCCAACACCAGTGAGTTGATCACAACAGAGCTTTAGTTAGAACTTGTACAAATTCTATAAGCTACGCCAGAGCACTAAGTTGACCCTATCACTTTCTTACGCTTTTCCAAATAAAAAATTTCAAGTAGCGCAGCATTACTATACAAATATGAAACCAACAGAGCAACCAAACACCACCACCATTAAAAATACATAACTGTAAAAACACAGCAATCCATAGACACAAAGAACTTATATAATCTAGAGATTGAGAAATATTACTGAATTAAACTTGTGAGGATACAATGGTTCACTCCTATCAGGATAAACAAGCGAATGTTGGCTGACACACTTATACATATAATCCTATTGCCCCAAAACATGCACTCTTAACTTCCTTCACAAAGTCAAAACACTCAAAAATTTGGCAGGAAAGACTGATCTTTATTGATAGCTAATAAGCGCAAAGCCAAGTTTCAACATTTCACCAGCATCAACAATCCTAATCTTCCAAAGCCCTATATCTCTGTTCAGATACGTCTAGCACATCAAACCCTCACTCATCACAAACAGAACCACTCTCAGGGGAAAGTGACTATATTCAATCCATGTCTATATCAAGATTTGGTGTCTCAATATGCATTGATATCAATGATCTTATTCCCTAAAAACAATACCCAAAATTAATTCTTCTGTAGGTATGCACAATTCAGTTTGGTTGATTGAATTGGCATATATTAGATTTCTTAAAAATATAATATTCTTGTGCAAACCAAACAACAGAATTTAACATTTATGAGCTACTTTTCCTTGAGAATCTGAAAACTAAATGCTCCCCTTAAAAGTAATTTGGTTACAAACGGCTAAGAGCAATGCGTAGCATAATAAACTAATAAATGTTATGTCCAGGCTTTAAAAAAAATGGTTTCATACAGTATTATCAAGTTAGAGTTACTCATTCTTCAAGAGTACCAAAGATATAGAATTTAAATAAGAAAACAACAATAATGAACAAGAAGAAAGTCATCTAAAGATACAGCAATAGAAAGGATCTAATCAAATAGATATTAGAGAGAGGTTAGCCGTCAAGTAAACAAGAACAAGAGTTGATAAGCAACAAACAAGAAAGAAATGTGAGAACATTAAGGTGGCATTCAGTTTCCAAAACTGCTGTTAATGTCTGTGTATGTGATTGAGAAAGAGATCCATGGTATGGCAGTTTATAATGTAAGAGCAACGGAAAGATGAAGAGAAAGAATAATGTAAAAGATTTGGATGTTATAAGAAAAAATGGAAGCACCGGTGCCAGACTCTTCATGGCACATACTTTAACATTCCAAAACTTAGGATGCTTGGCAGACAGAAGTCCATGCAATAATGTCAGTTCTCATCACATCCACATGATAATCACTCAACTTCATATTGACAGAATCACAGCACATCTACATCCAAATGATAATAGACATGTTAACAAATGGCAACTAACAGGTAACATCACAAAGCACATCACAAAGCAAGGTCACAAGAGAAAATGAAAATGAAAAACAACCAACCTTCTCATGGAAATTCTATTGATATTCCAACTTCAGAAAAATATTATTGGAGGCAACCTACGTGAAGACACTGCAAGCTAGGGTAATGTAATAGATAAAAACAGCACCATCATCTAGTTTTACGAAAAGCATTGCTACTTCTATCTCCATTGTCATACTATACAAGGCAATGAATCCTGTGTAAACTGGACTACTATGAATCTACAATCTCGACAAAAATTACAGTACCAGGTAATAAATATCCCACATTATTAGATCTCAGTTCAGTATCATTGTTAAGGAACTCAAAATCAAAAGTTGCGCACCGACTACAAATACCAACTATCAGCCACATGCCCACAGCAGATTCATCAGGGCAACCAAGTAACAAAAAAGTTCTAACCCAAAATAACAGGGCAAAAAAAGAGGCAATTAATGAATTCCATAAACTTGTGGATAAAAATATATACAATATGTACATTTAACTGTAAAGAGAAAGCAAGAGCAAATTGATCATGATATATCTCTACATAAATTGAATTATAATTAACTATCACCCCTCATTGCCCATTTCGCTCCATTTATAAAATTGAAATATGTGTCGCTTACCGAAATGTCAGCCTGATAGGAACCTTCTCTCTTTCAGTATTAGCAACCCCTTCTCGAACGCAAAATGCATGCACGTTGATAGCGCGATCCAGTAAATCACCTCGTACACAAACCCATACGCAAACTTCGACGATGATGACCACGATGATGATTCGTCCCAATTTTGACCTCCGAATCCATCAAAATTCCACCCTCTGCCCCCGCCCCAGTTTCCTCCACCACCACCAAACGGACCATTGCCGTCACCATCCCCGCCAAAAAACCCGAAATCTGCGACGCATTCCTCGTCCCCACCGCTGTCCGATCTCCGCTTTGTCCGCCGCTTCTTGCGGAGAAGAGTACGGCGAGCGATCTTGTGCTGGTGGGATTTGACCGGCGGAGGTGCGAGCGCGTCGAAAATAACCGCGGAGAGAGCGAAAGTGGAATTGGAGACGAGATTTTGACGGTGGAGAAGCGACTTCGCTAACCCTAACCCTTTCTGTGTGGCTACCGTTACCGTATCAGCAATAAGAAAAATGTCCATCGTACTGATTTCCGATTACAGGGACAAACAAGAGGATAATCAAATAATGAGGCTTGAGAATTGTGAATGTGAAATAAAGGGGCAATGGGGTGTGTATTTGGGGATTTTATTTTCCCGGTTGATGACCCGGAGAAGGAAACCAAGTTGGAATTGGAATTGGAATTGGATGATAAGAGCAAACAAAGAGCGTGTAAATACTAAACGTGTTGGCGGGTTCGTCCAAACGGCATTTGTCTTCTGATTTGACACGTGTCAAATTGGGAATATTCAAAATATCGTTTTTTATTGGCTTGTGGGCTATTTTCTGGGCCAACTTTCAGGGGTTTTGGATCTGGAATCGTTTTGATTGGGCTTCAATACACTCCTGAAATATTCAACTACTGTTCAAATATTCAATTTATTAGTGTGGCTATAAAGGAATTTATGCATGGGCTCATTTGGTTTACTCAAACAGAATTGGAATTGAGTGAAATGGGAATCAAAATAGTCAATTTGACAATCTGTTAGGCTAGATAATATACCAGAATGATAATCAAAATATTCATTTCTTTGAGAAATTTTATCAAATAGAAGACAAGCACTGCAGTAAAAAATGTAGACATCAATTAAATTAAACTATATTTGATAAACTCAAATTAATAAGAATGTTCCCATTCTTAGAAAAAATCAATTAATACAAAGAATATATATATATATATATATTTATTTATTTATTTATTATTTATTTTAGTAGTAAATAGTTATTTGTTATTGATCTTCATGGGAAAAAGTTTGTTGGAAATTTTTGAAGATATGATAATTGATCGATTCAAAGAAGAAGATGTGCAAAATCTACTTGTGAAATCAGACTTATTTTTCTTTTAGTTTTACTCTGAAAACAAAGTTGGTTAACAAAAGAATGAGAATGAGTAAATGATTTTGATTTCCATTCCTAAGCTTGTTTTATTCAGCCAAAATTAAGAGAAAAAATCACTCATTTTCATTTTAACTCATGAGTGCTTTTTACTTACTAAACACATTTGTAAAACATTGTTAGTAGTAGTGCGTTTTTATACACTTCTTAATACTATATAGGTATTGGATTGTTGCGTTTTCAAGGAAAAGTAACTCGTGAGGATTAAATTTTAATGTTCAGTTTGTATGAAAATACTATATTTCTTGAAAAGATAAATTTCTAAATATTTCGA
Organism: Omphalea diandra; assembly: GCA_949677035.1. Classification (NCBI taxonomy): domain Eukaryota; kingdom Viridiplantae; phylum Streptophyta; class Magnoliopsida; order Malpighiales; family Euphorbiaceae; genus Omphalea; species Omphalea diandra. Next base: position 9,993 of record CATIWR010647182.1, on the reverse strand, counting down.
CTTCATCTTTATTTTTTATTTATATGAGAAAATATTTTTTCATTTCAACAAGTGAGAAAGTTATTTTCTCATTATTATTGAAAACTCTATAAATATATAGAAATAAAGATACCCTAAGTAATATAATATCTAGACATATATAATCTCATGTGTACTTTTATTATTGAACTAAAATTTGTATATTTATTCAACATATCTCTAATAAAAAATAATAAATACAAGTCATTATTTGATTCTAATTCAAATGATTATTAAACTATAAAAAATTACCATCTCTTTTTAGTTGTTTAAATAATTGGATTATTTTCTGATTTTCTTAAATTTTTATTATCATATACCATATATTTTTAATCACTAGTATGTTATAGTTATTAAGTATTTTTTCAAAAAAATAATTATTAGTACTTTTGAATACTGTTTATATTTCATATTAGATGATGAATATGACAAATTTATAATTATTAATACATTTGAATAATATTTATATTTTATATTGATTTAATCACTATGATAAATTTTATTACTTAATTTTTTTTATAGATTAATTAAATAAATAGTAAATATATTAGAGTCATGATGGTAAATTTAAGTTAATTTATTTGAACTTTCATATATATATATAAATATATATATATATATATATATATACACCAACTCATTAATTTTGAATTTTTTGAAAAAATTTATATCTAACCAAATACAAGAATATTGTATTTTAAAAATTACTTATTGAAAATTTCGCTTTTTTTAAAAATAATTTTAAATAAGAATGTTAAATTCAAATAATCAAACACTCCTAAAAAATAATAAAGTGATACGGATAAATTTTACCAAATATTTATATTGAATATCTTCATCATCAATATTACATTTAGAATATTACACTAATTTTGTCCCATATTATTTTATAATATTATACTACTTTGCTCTTTTATTATTTAGAAATATATTATAATATTTTTTATTTTAGCACGCTTGTCATGATTTTTATTGCTGATTCACAGTGAAATATCAAATTATTCTTTAATGATATAAAAGAATATTCCCCCCCCAAAAAAAAAAAAAAAGACTCTCTTTTCTTACCTAAGTAAAAAGAAAAATATGTTCGTTTAATATTTTCTCTCTATATAATTTTTTATCTTTGCATCAAAATCATCTTAATAAATAATTTGAGATCTTTAAAAAATTACTTTTATTTACCATAATTGCTATTATTGTTGTCAACATTGTTGTTTAGACAAAATCTCAAATAAAGGTTTTGTAAGTCTCAACTGATTTGACAGTAGCGATGTTGTTATAAGTGTTACTATTTTTATCGGTGATCATATTATAATTAAATATTTGAATTTTAATTTTGAGAACAATGATTCATTATTAATAGAGATAAATGATATTTAAATAGAGAAAGATAAGTTTCTTAAGATGATGATGCTGATTTATTTATTAACCTTTTTTTTTTAATTTTCAAATTGAGCCAATAAATATAGAAAATGATGGATTCAAGCCATAAAGGCCATTGGTATGGTTGATGAGAAGACATAAAAACAAACTCAAACAAAAGTAATAACGCATGTTAAATAGAAAGAGAAATGAAGTGAGAGATACAAAGATGCCATTATATTAGTTTAGCTAAATTGTTATGATAATGAAGATCATGGGTTTTTATAATTTTTTTATTTATCTTTTTATTTGGTAGCTTTTATTTTTAATTATTTTGTTATTGAAGGTATTTTTGGAACTTCAGTATCACTTGAATATTTTTTTTATTATTTTTTTGTTGATTAATGATAATTGTACTGAATTAACACAAAATAAGCTCTAATGTAATTGTGCAAAGATTCAAGAGTGTGTTAATCTATTTTTTAAAATTAAAAGATAGAATGGTGCAACACGGCATAATGCATTTTCCTTTATCAAAACTCAAAAGCTTATAAACTACAACAAACTTGTTAAACGGCAATGCACTCTTTAACGACAGAAACCAAAAGTAATAGGTTCACATATGAAATTATAGATATTCCAGGGACAGTGTATGTAATTATTCAAAAAGAAAAACCCTAACCCTATTGGCTATCATGTTTCCCATAGTATAAAACTGGATTTGCAACCAAATCATAGACCCTCCAATTCCGCATACGCCGACCGAGACCGCATAGAAACGATGGTGTCGTTGAAGCTACAGAAGCGGCTTGCCGCAAGCGTGCTCAAGTGCGGGAAAGGCAAGGTCTGGCTTGATCCTAATGAGGTCAATGAAATCTCCATGGCCAACTCCAGTAAGTTCCCCCCTTTCTTCTCCTCCAGTATTTCATTTCATTTCCAGTCTTAATGACCAGACCTGCCTAGTAAGATGTATTAACTTTAGATCCTATTGAATCTGAATCAACATGGTTTTTGATCTATCTATTGCCTGTTAATCTTCTGTTAGATTTATCCAGTTACTTATATAAATAGTACCAATATTGTAAAATCCAAGGGAGCTTGTGGTTCGCTCCTAAAATTCTCACAATATTCTACTTAATTCAAACATTTACAAACGGTGGAACACATAAATTTCGTCAACAGTTAAAAGAAAGAGAAACTCAGTGAATTAAATCACGGTTATTGATATAAACAGTGCCAATATTGTAAAATCCAAGCGAGCTTGTGGTTGGCTCCTAAAATTCACGCAATATTCTACTTAATTCAATCACTTGCAAACAGTGGTACATAAATTTCATCAACGGGCAAAAGAAAGCGAAGTCCAGCGAACTAAATCAACGGTTACTGATATAAATAGTGCCAATATCCTTGTCGCTCCTAAAATTCACTCAATATTCTACTCAATTCATTCGCTTGCAAACAGTGGTACATACATTTCGTCAACAGGCAAAAGAAAGCGAAACCCAGTGAATCAAATCATGCCTGGCACACTGCTCGAAAAGAAAAATATCAAGTTATGATTGAGGTGTTGTGGAAGAAAAGTGATCTGTAATGTGCTTGGATTATTAGATGATAAGTTGTTTGACATTGTAGTGCTGCTAGGTTGAATGGATGCGTCAAGGGCCAATATAAGGGCAGTTGAAATTGGGTTGTGGTAGTGGAAAATGGAGTAGCTGTAATTGGTGGCTGTGATTTTGGGTTTGTTAGGACAAAGTATTGCTCTAAAATGTTATTTTTTAGAGGGGCACTCTGTAAGTTAAAAAGAAATGAAGTTTTGGGATCCAATGTGATTTTAGGTTGACAGACTTCTCTTTGGGTTTGTTTGTTTTATGTTTGTGACTCTTTTCATGTGCTGAGTCTTCTTTTATTTATTACCCTTTGTGTTTTTTCTGATGATTGGTATCCTGAGAAATTGTTTGAATATATTAACACACTGCCAGGTAATTTGAAAGTTTTCATTTCATGATCCTCATATAATTGTATTATGGTTGTTGAATACAGGGCAGAACATTAGAAAGCTAGTGAAGGATGGATTCATCATCAGGAAACCAACAAAAATTCACTCTCGTTCTCGTGCTCGCAGAATGAAGGAGGCCAAGAGAAAGGGTCGCCACTCTGGATATGGTATGGTTCAATCTGAAATATTTGGTTGTTTCAGGTGAAGCAATCTCAAGCTTTGTATGTCAAAGCTATATTGAACTGAGACTTGGAAAAAATGTGTATCTTACTCAAGTCATGGTTATGGTACTTCTTCATGGTCTTGAAATGTGTATCTTACTCAAGTCATGGTTATGGTACTTCTTCATGGTCTTGAACTCTGTCAAATAAGATGATGCACTTTTGTTTTTTCAGGTAAGCGCAAGGGTACCAGGGAGGCTAGGCTGCCAACGAAGGTCCTTTGGATGAGAAGAATGCGTGTTCTGAGGCGGCTGTTGCGGAAATACCGGGAAGCCAAGAAAATTGACAAACACATGTATCATGACATGTACATGAAGGTCAAGGGTAATGTTTTTAAGAATAAACGTGTGCTGATGGAAAGTATCCATAAATCAAAGGCTGAAAAGGCAAGAGAGAAGACTTTGTCTGATCAGTTTGAGGCTAAGCGTGCAAAGAACAAGGCAAGCAGGGAGAGAAAGATTGCACGGAGAGAGGAGCGTTTGGCCCAGGTAAGATTAAAAACTTGTAGCACTAATGTAGATGTAGGTTATTCTTAAACATATGGTGGTCAAACATTGTGAACTGGATATTCATTTATGTGTGTATGTGGCATATAGTAATTCCATTCTCTTGTATCACAGGGACCTGGAGAGAAGGCACAGCAAGCACCTGCTCCTCAGCAGACTGAGTAAGACACTGTCAGAGTGTGTGGTATCTATCATTAATGATTGAGATTAATAATTTTCTGGTTTTGCAGGGGAGCGAAGAAATCCAAAAAGTGACTGCAGACACTGATGAATGTGCAAGGTTGATACCTGAGTTATACTGATTCCTGCTCTAGAAGGCGTTTGTTTCCTAAATATACTATCTTTCCATTTTATGGGTTGTGCTATTTCTTTGAAGTATAGAATTTTGCAATTCCATGAGCTGTAGCTTCTTTTCTTATTTGTAGAATCATGCTTTTTTATATGATAAATTAATTGGTTAAACAGGGTGAAACCAATTAATCTATTTCAGTTTGCTAATTCTTCTGTCATTTTGCTTGTATCTGAGGTTGTTTTTCTGCTTCCGCGAATGACGTTATATCAAAATCTCAGCGGTTGCATAAAATGTAGCGAGGTAGCTTTTGCAGGTTATGAGGGGATTTTGAACCCCTTAATGGGATTTGATTTGAGCCGAAGAGTTCTGCAATTGAAATATGGATTTGACATAGAATTCAGATAATGTGGAAGCTTTCCTTTTTGTTAGGTATGTAGGAGCTGGTTCTCGGACTGTAATCATCGAACTCCAATTTTGCTGTTTTTGGAGTGTTTCCGTAGAATGAAAGCCAACCAGGACTGCTTTGATTATTGGTTTAATTTAGATTTTGCTCATTCGTTGGTCAGAGATACTTGGTTGTAATCTGGTTATCATTGCTTGTAAAAATGGCAATCTTTGCTCTACTATTTGGTAGTGTTTCACTGATTATGCTGCAGTCGACAATTCCATGTTCAATTTAGTTGTTTTTCCGGCTTCAAAGCCATTCCATCTATTATCTGGTCATAATATTGAAATTGAAAGGTAGTTACTTGCGACATTTCAGAATTGCTAAATCAATTTGCACAATAAAAGCTACTTCATCCACGTTGGCTCCATTCTATAAACCAGGACTAGAAAGTCAAAACTTGGAGAATTAGGTGAACTCGGTTTGCTAAGTAAGATTATGAATCCTTCATTATATATTTAATATGTAATATTATTTGTTTAAAATTTATTAAATTAGGTATTAAATGTAAACTATTTAATCATAGTTATTTATTTTATGCATAATTGTGTATACTTAATTTAATAAAATTTAAATAAATAATGTCATATGTTAAATATAAAATGAAATTTTATCGAATACGATTCACCTAAAAATATATCAAATTTAATAAAATTTATACAAACAATGTTAATATCACATGTCATATATACAATAGGTGGTTCATCATTTTAATTGAGGAATCAAGTTGACCTAGAAAATTTTTCAAAAGTTAAAGCCAAAGTAATCTTTCATTTTTTTTAAAAAATAATTTAAAAAATTGGTACAGTAGCAGATGGCAGCCGCAGCAGTAAGCATTCCTCACAGTTGATAGACATTCTTATCGAATGGTTTAAAATATAATGAGCGTTTGCATTCCCAAACTATATTGTGTTGAATGAAAAAAAAAAAAAGGGAGAAAATGGGACCATCCATAAACCATAAGAAAAAATCGAAAATTTCAAAGCGACTAGATACAGCGTTGTGTTGCTCGTTCAACAGCCATTTTTCTCTTCTCTCTCGCTCTCAAACTTCCCGGAATTGAACTCCAAAATTTCCAATTTCCCATCTCTTCAAGTTAGATCCAAAAACATAATCACACACAAACCGACAATTCTTTATTGAATTTTAATTAATTACCAAATCCCATGGCATCGTCGGATCAGTTAATGGCCTGGAGTAGTGGGCCCCGCTACGTCCAAATGCAATCAGAGCCCTCAACGCCTCAGCATCACCATCAACAGAATAATCAACCGTCGATGATGTCGTCATTCTTCTCCTTCAGCGGTGTCACACCGGAGTCCACTAGGATTTTCGACGAATTGCCAACGGCCACCATCGTCTCCTTGTCTAGACCTGATGCCGGCGATATTAGCCCCGTGCTTCTGTCTTACACCATCGAGTTTCAATACAAGCAGGCAGGAGTTCGACTTTATATTATCTTATATAAATGTATTATGCGTTTCTATTGATATAAAGCAATTTCAAATGTCGTGTTCGCATGCTGAGAATATGCCAAAAGAAGAAAACTAAGGTGTTATGTGTTTGCGAATATGCTTGTGGTGTGTATCGCATATATTCTACTTAGTTCAGTTACAGTCTTCCATTATTTGCTTCCAAATTTGTTATTGGTTTGGCACAATGTGTTAAATAGGATGTACAAAGAGACGTTTTCCTTTTTTTTTTTTAAAAAAAAAAAAGAAGAAAAAATTAGTGCTATTAAATTTTAAGTTTAGATCATGTTTGGCATTGCTTTTGCAAAAAACTATATTTGTTGGCTAAACTACCACATTTTTAAGTTTTGGAGATATTTGTAGCTATTCATGAAAGCACTTGATTTACCTTTTCAATCTAGTTTAATAACTTTTTGCCAAAGCTTCAATTATGAGTTTTTTTCAAAATTAACATGCTCTTAATGTGCTATTCATTAATGGTTTGACTGCTTTCTATGTGAGGACTAAGTCGTTGTTTATCTCTCTCTCTCTCTCTTACTGTTTTGCCCTTTCTATTTCAGTAAATTATTTTTCCTAGCATCTATAATTCTATATTCATTTCATTCTATGCATTTTATTATACTAGATTGCTCTCTTAGTTTGTTAGATGCATATAATGTGGCAATGATATCTTTATGTATTATTTATTGGTTAATTTTTGGTGCTTTTCTCTCCATATCAGTTCAAGTGGCAATTATTGAAGAAAGCATCACAAGTGTTCTACTTACACTTTGCATTGAAGAGGCGAGCCTTTTTTGAGGAAATTCATGAGAAGCAGGAGCAGGTGTGTGTGAAATGGCATTGCTTTGCTCTACCTTATATATCTTTTACCTTTTTTCATGTTATCAATTACTACATTTGATTGGGAGGTGTGTGGTTTTTGATGTACTTTTCATTGGAACATTATATTAAAGGTTAAAGAATGGCTTCAAAATCTAGGAATAGGAGATCATGCTCCAGTGGTGCAAGACGATGATGATCCTGATGACGAGACTATTCCCTTGCATAGCGATGAAAGTATTAAAAACAGGTGATTTCTCCCCCATGTTAAGATGGAAAACAACACAGATTACGGCTTCCTATGTTGTAAACTTGTAATTTTTATAGTTCTTACAGGTGGGTTTTTTGTTCAGAGATGTTCCATCAAGTGCTGCCTTGCCAGTTATTCGACCAGCCTTGGGGAGGCAGCATTCCATGTCAGCCAGAGCAAAGGTTGCAATGCAAGAATATTTGAATCATTTCTTAGGAAATTTGGATATTGTCAACTCCCGAGAGGTATATTTGTACTCTTTATCTTCAAGTTTGTGATGCTTATCTTATTCTATTGCAAGTATTCTATGAAATTCATATTCATGATAAAAACTACTTCAGTTCTCATTTGAAGTAGAACTGAAGTATCTCTAGAAGTGGTAATAAAATCTAGGAAAATGTTACATATGCCTGTTTTCCTTCTTAAATGTCTACGAGCTGGTATGGCAGAATGTTACATAATCCGCTGGACACTCCTAGATTACTTTTACTGCATGGATTGCAACATTAGATTGAATGCCTTGTGGTAGCCACTAAAAAGTTATAGTAGATGAAGCTAGAGGCCCATGTGCTACTTAAACGTCACTCAAATTTTCCATGGTGGCTAGATGTCCTGATTGCTTTTCATTTTATGTTTTTTTGTTTACTTAATATGAGTAGTTTACATTTATATTTTATCAAATGAGGTAATATCTGAATGAGACTTTGAATTGAGATTTCCTTGAGTCCTTACTTCATGACAGTTGTATGAAGTTCAGTCATCTAACAATTTCAAAAGTGCAAATCTTACTTCTATTGTGAATCAGTTGAAAGTCATGCACCTGGCATCTTATTGAAGCATCAGTTCTGTTATTTGTCTTGACCAAAATCTTTTCATCCATACCAAATTTGTACTTTACCCTAGTTGGAAAATGGCAATACTTCTCTATTCTGTTGTCATACTTCCGTGAGCAAGTTTGACTACCTTATAGCTCTAGAAACTTCTGGAAATATATGTTCTGATTTGGATACATATTTTCTCTATCCATGTGTGATGAGAAAAAATGTGAATTTGAAGGTGGTACTTTGAACTGTGCATGCTTTCGAATTTTCTCTTTATCTGTTTCCTTATCATGTGGTTGTTGATATATGTCCACTGCAATGGGCAATTTATATCACAGGTTTGCAAGTTTTTGGAGGTCTCTAAATTGTCATTTTCTCCAGAATATGGCCCTAAGCTGAAAGAAGAATACGTTATGGCAAAGCACTTACCAAAAATTGCAAGGAATGATGATTCTGGGAAATGTTGCGCTTGTCATTGGTTTAATTGCTGTAGTGACAACTGGCAGAAGGTAATCCTTTCTTTTATTTCTGACATGTGGTGCTGAATTCATTACTTTTCAGCTTTAAGGGGGGAAAAAAAAAAGAATAGTTAACTGGAGCCTTGGGGAGCTTACTTATGACTTAAAGGGTTAGACTGTTCTTCTTTCTATACATTCTTTTATGAGAGGAGTCATACAAAATTTCTTGGTTTTATGATTCTGTGCAGGTTTGGGCTGTATTGAAACCTGGTTTTTTGGCCCTGCTGGCTGATCCTTTTGATGAAAAACCGCTGGATATAATTGTTTTTGATGTACTACCAGCCTCAGATGGGAGTGGTGAGGGTCGAATATCATTAGCAGTTGAAACAAAGGAACGCAATCCTTTACGTCACGCATTTAAGGTAAGCAGCATGTGTATCTATTAAACTTTCATTATTAGCATTTATCATACAGTTTTAATGATGATGTTTTTGTACATGGGCTGTCATACCTAGTACTCTACTGACAGTGGTGTATCTTGACTTTGCTGTCTGCTGAGTTTATTAAGAGGATTGTTGATATATAGGCTCTCATGATGCCATATATTATTGATGTGTGTAAGTGCCTGGCTAATTATATAGGTGGGGCACCTTTTGAGGAAAAGACGCCAGAGAAATCAGATTAAAATAGCTGAGAAAGAATTTTAAAATTTTTTATATTTCTGCAAGACTCAAATGTCTGCTTCGGGAAGGATATAACAGGCTTTTAGACACAGGATATTTGACTCTTATAAAGTCTGAGTGACTTTCTTCTCCTTTGTTAAAGCCTTCAGAAACTTTAGGTGGCATTCAACCATACTATGCCCATGTTTTGCATCAACATTAGGAAGAAATAAAAATTGAAGCCTTCCATTTGGAATCTGGTCACTTTAATTAGATCTTGGTGCAATTCTTTTGCAGACTTTCACTAAGTCTTTTAATCATTCCTCTGAACAATTTGATCTCTTCACCAAAGTAGAGACTATAAGACTATAGACATAATATGCCAATGGCTGAGTAAATTGATGTACCAGTGGCTGAGCAAATTGTTCTAGTCTGTGATGGAAATTACCTTTCCACTGAACATAGTCAATTTTTAGGTGATTACCTATCTATAATGATACTGTACAGATAATTGCACTCACTAACAGATTATTGGAAACTTCAAAGGTCACATGTGGTAATCGGAGCATAAAGTTAAGAAGCAAGACGGGTGCTAGAGTTAAAGATTGGGTTGCTGCAATTAATGATGCTGGACTTAGGCCTCCTGAAGGTTGGTGCCATCCTCATCGCTT